>CM074488.1:32371199-32419852 GCA_037389245.1 Oryzias sinensis | reverse complement strand
ATGTGCGAATGATTTATTCCGACGGAAAGTGTGACCTTAGTGAACGTTTTTATATTCTGAAAACATTTTTCTGGGCCCATCTACACGGTTGGATTCTAATCCGACCATTGATCCCATCAAGATATTTTGCACATATAACCGCGGCTTATGGTGTTGACTCGCAACGTGGCGGGGGCGTGGCATCTGATCGTGGTTTCTCCATCGGGATGTCAGTCACCCATCACGATGGACGATGATATCGTCTCGTTTTGCGATTTCAGCATTCCTTCTGGTCAGATGGTCATTCAGATAAACAGTAGATCCTTTGAGATTCCTCCTTTGCTTCATCAGAGCTAGCTTGTGTTTTTGATTCACAAACCTGATGAGGATCGCTCGTTTATCCGTCTCCTTTCTCCTAGGGAGCAGGTGGCAGGTCTCGATGGTGTTGAGATCCAGGGAAATCAAGAGCCTTTTTAAGGTCTTCGTATTCCTGGCTTTTCTTAGGGGCCATGGTCGGCTGACCATGACTGACTCTTTCTTTGGAGAAAATCCACTTTTTAAGTCGTTTGAAGATAGTTGTATAGCCGCAGAGGGCCACACGCGTCCTTTGCTGTAACCCGGAACTGGAAACCGGAAATGAAAAGGTACTAACTGAATGACAATGTTACCTAGACTTAACCCGCAAGATATACAGTGAATTGATCAGGAATATTTTCTTAAAACAATATTTTATAGGTAGAAACACATATTTTTAAGATATTAAAATTGGAGAGAATTTGAAGTGTCTTGCAATTCTAACAAAGCATTTCTGAAGAAGGTTGGGTCCCGCCGGGTCCCGCGGGACCCAACCCAAATCTCACAGTATTGGGCCCTCTAGTCCGTACTGCACGAGAAACAGGACCGGGTCAGCGGGCAAATGGCTATGTCGAACCCACAACACAATAATTGCTCTGGACTAAATACTCTAATCTAATCTAATCTAATCTAATCTAATCTAATCTAATCTAATCTAATCTAATCTAATCTAAAGAGTTCACAAAAGAGGGGTAATTCTTTTCTTAACCTCTTCATTTTCCTCTTTCAGGCTTTAGGAGGAATGAAGAGACGAGAGCAATGGAGGTGCTTCCCATACTGAAAGAAAAAGTGGCCTTTCTGTCAGGTAAGGTGATGTCCAACTGTTTTTCACAGATTAACACATAAATTTCAGCACCATCTCCTTTGTTTTTGAGAAAGGCAGCCAGTCCAGACCAGGTGTGCCGACAGGCTTGCGCTGATTAACTGGGCAATAGAGATTATTCTGCCGACTTCACTCCAAAAGGTCCTGCACAAAGCCCCTGTATTCTCCCTCCTTACCCCCTTGATGCCACATTTGCAGTTTCATCCGAGAATTTCGGCATTTGACATTTACCAGAGTTGTAGCAGAAGTCAGTGGTGAAGAGGGAAGGGGAAATAACTGTGCTTTTTAGGGCACCCGTGCTGGTGGTCAGCACTGCTCCCTATCTTGACAAACTGTGGTCTGTTCCTCGGGTAGTCTATAATACAGCTCATCAAGTGGAAGTTCACAGCCAGTGAGAGGAGTTTCTGCTGAAGCAAAAGAGGCTGGATGGAATAAAAAGATGGAGCGGTCATGCGCTTAATTTATTTGGTGCGAATAATTAATCATGACCTGTAATTAATTTCTTTAATTAATCTATTTTTAATCTAACCTAATAATTGCTGTGAAAAGCCTAATTTTGAGGTATTTTCAGCTGAGTTCAAATACAATGTTCTTGCTTGTGAACAGTTGGACCGTTGTTTTATGTTTGAGAACACAAGAACACTTATATTGTTGATTAAAAATTAGATTAACGCGATTAAAGAAAAACGTGCTAATTTGTCTTTAACTAACTAATCGCGATTAATGCAACATTCGAAATTTGTTTTAAAAAAAGCACTGGAGTAAGCTTGATTGCGCTTGGGCGAGGCTTCACATCCGTTGCTCTGTGTGTGAATGTTTGAACGTGTGATCTACCAATGCAAGCCAGCATTAGTAGATCTCAGAGAGATCTACTTATTAGGATAGTATATCTCAGGGAAGAACTACTGATGCTCAGGAAACATAAAAACCCCGGACTCTGATATGTTATTCCATTGGGGCTTAGGCGGAAAAACCAGGGGTGCCGAGCTGGTCGTAAACACAAGGCAAGACTGTAGGCTAAGGCGGCTAACCGGCGGCTTTTCAAACCAATCATTCCCTCCATTAATATGGGAAATGTTAATGCCCTGTCTAACAAGACAGACAAGTTTACTGGACAGGTCAAAACACAACGCAGCTACATGGACAGCAGCCTCCACCGAGACCTGGGTAACCAGCTATGTGCCGGATTTTAACGTGGATCTGCCCGGCTTTACCACCGTGAGAGCAGATCGCGACCCAGACTCCAGCAGAAAGGGGGTGGCCTCGTCCTGTTTGCCAACAGACGGTGTCATCTGATTCATCGGACCGCTAAAAAGTTGATTTGTGACCGTAATTTGGAGCTGCTAGCGGTGGGCAGAAGACCCTATTACATCCCATGTGAGACTTTTTCCACAGCACAGGCAACTCTGATGACTTATCACCCGCGGTGATGCGGTTATGGTCAAACCCTTAAACACAACCACAGAACTAGTCCAAGCAACCAGGTGCGTTCATCATTATTTCTGGTGATTTTTACCATGTATCCCTGGAAACCACTTTGCCCACTTTCCACCAATATATCGACTGCCTCACAAGAAAAAATAGAGCTATTGATCTTCTGTATGCGAACGCTCTGGAAGCATACTCAGCTGCCCCTCTCCCCCCCCTTGGAAAATCTGACCACAATCTCATACACCTGCAGCCTAGCTACACCCCTCTTGTAAAGAGGCAGGCGGCCACCACCAGACAGGTCAGGAGATGGTCTGCTGTAGCTGAGGAGGCCCTCAGTAGCTGCTTCGAGTGCACGGACTGGAGTGAACTGATTGGGTCTCATGGGGATGACATTGAGGGAGCTGTAGGCTGCATGACAGACTATATGAACTTCTGTGTGGACTTGGTGGTGCCTGTCAGAACTGTCAGGTGCTTCTCTGATAACAAACCCTGGAAAGTCGAGGCAGTTCAGAACAGGAAGAAGAGGGCTTTCAGGATCAAAGATTGGGAGGAGATGAGAAAGGTCCAACAGGAACTAAAGGTCTGCATGAGAAAGGCCAAAGAAGCACACAGGAAGAAGCTAGAGATGAATTGTAGGAAAGCAAACTGCGTGAGGTCTGTAACAGCATGAAGACTATGACTGGAGACAGCAAAAAAGAGGGCAATGGAACAAGCGGGAGTCAGGAGAGAGTCGACGAACTCTATGCTTTCTTCGACCGGTTCAACTCCCCCAGGCTGCCTCCATGCTGCCTGCTCCCTGGTGCGGCAGTGCCCCATTGGCCTCCCCAACCATCTTGCCTCTGCCCCCCCCCCTGCCCCCATCTCAGTCATCAAGTCCTAACTAGCACTCCTTTTCCATTACTGCTGATCAAGTGAGCAGGGAGCTGAGACGGCTTATTTTTTTGTTATTTTTTTCGGTTTTGATTCTAAAACCTGTCGACACGTAAAAACAGCGACATGTCAGTCAAGGGGAGGGGAGGCGGGACATCCCTGATATCCAGAAGCTCATTGGCTGCCGAATAACACCGAGTCTTACGTCAACAGACCAGTTTAGAATGTGCCGGTAAGTTTTTCAAATCTTTTACTATATCAAACGATCTAACTTGTACTTTATTTAACCAGAGGACGCCAGCACGGTCAGATGAGGAGCTCCACCAGTAGCTGCTAGTGAAAAAAAGATGTCAGAAAGTTAGATGTTGCATGACAAACTATCACCATTGTTCTCCCGTGTTAGCATGCTAGCTAGCTCAATGCTAGCGGGGTTTCCAGCTCTTTTCATGACTTTTATGGATTAAACAAAAGTCGATTTTTTTTTTACCACAGTGTCAGGATCGGTCATGTAAATCTGGGAATAATTGCCCGTGAATTGTCACTAGGGTTAATCAAATATGTTATAACCTATAAGGTTTCTCAATATTTTTTAGGGTTTACAGATAGAGGGAATTATTGAACAGAGCAACAATATAATATTGCTGTGCCATATTTACATAATGTATGCGTCTGCACTATACAGACTGGCAGAATTCTGGTATGAGTGAATCACAGCAGAGTAAATTGTAGCAGACCAGCAAAAACGTGCTTTATCCCCTTAAAATTATTCCAGTATTAGACATGAATAGAATTATTAGTTTCTTTTTAATTAGGTGGTGGTTTTAAAATGGACCATTCCTGTATGTCTGTTGTTTTCTATAAGGGCCGTTGTTATGCATGCCATAACAAAAAAGGCAGGAATACTGAGGCAGCTACGACGTGGATGTCTATAACTTCTTTTAGGTAAAGAAAACAATTTCAATCTTAATTTTTCTCTTCCCTTTTTGGTTAATTAACTTTGCTGTTTTTGTTTCTTTCCAGATGCAGGCCCCATAGACGTCCTTGGTGTGATGCAAAGGCTGTCCAGCAGGCTCACAGACATATCCTGTTAACTGAAAGAGAAGCATTTAAAATAGTTGTCCATTTTGACCATTATTGCATCGACAACATGCCCAGGCACACTGTCTGCTTCCCATTTCTCAATGCCTGTACGAAAACAGTGACTTTCCCACCTCAAGTCTTTTGAGGAGTTTTAAAAACAGTTATTTTAATTTCTCTGAATTGTGGTTCAGAATTTCACAGAATCTAATACACTTGACTCTGTGTTTCAAAGATATTTGCAAAACCATCAGTCTTTTGTACAAAACACATTTAATGGTCAAACATTAAAAAGTGAAGCTTTACAAAATACCAGTGGTGATTATTAGCCATTTCTTTTCTTAATTTTGTAAGGCAGATGAGATTTGGGGTGTGTTTTAGAAAGGAGGTTCAACGAACTCTGAGGTTAAACTTAAACTCTGAGTTGGTCAATCGAGAGATTAACAACTCTGAGTTTTCTGTTTCAGAGAAGATGATCGGAGTTAGGTCAATCAATTCTGAGTGGACTGATTGGGAGGTAAGCGTGAGCACCGCGACTATAAGAAGCCATTATCAATGGAGCGCAGATATTACGAGTCACCATGGCAACCGTGGAAAAAAAGAGGTCTGCATATTTTTCGCCAGCTGAACTTGATGTGCTGCTGCAGAGTTACAGTGAATATGAGCACATATTCCAGAAGAAAAGCAACACTGCTGCATCTGCAAAACAGAGACAGTTAGCGTGGGAAAACATAGCTGCTCAAGTTAATGCGAAAGTTTGCATTTAATCATTGTTAAAAAATATTGGCTGTAATAACTTTTTAAATAGTGTAAGGTGTGAAATAAACAATGGCGATATTTAGGTGTACTTTTGTGTTATTCCTGGTGTAATTGCAAGAAATGCTGCATAGTGTACAGAACCAATCTGGGGGGAAATGCATTTAACGTTGGTAATGTGTAGAGGACTTTTTTGTTAACCTTCCCCTCTTGCAAACGTTGGTCAGTTTAATATTAATACATGCAATTGTGTTTTTAAAAGTGAACTTTTGTCTACCCTTGTATTGATCAAGTGGTATAGGTTGATATGGGATTAAGAAAGTAAGCAGTACTAGCAAATTGTGTTTCCAAAAAGTAATTGTTACATTAATCTAATTCAATGTCCCTGATTTCATTTTCATGTAGATGCAATCCTGCAGGAATTAAAAGAACATGGCAGCAGCTAAAAATGAAGTATAAAAACATAATTCAATCAGGTCAAATGTAAGCATGTCATGGATGTAGGCTTTGTTGACAACATTTGACATATGAAACATCTACATAGCAATACCTAATGTTGTTTCTATGGTATATATGTAATTGACTGCAACGAAAAACGGTAACGCTCAAACAAAAACATATGGGGAAAATAAGTATTGAACACTTCAACATTTCTCTCAAAAAACATATTTCTAATCGAGCTATTGACACGAAATTTTTACCAGATGTCGGCATCAACCCAAGTAATGCACACATAGAAAGAAATCCAAACATTTATGTCCATAAATGAAGTTATGTGTAATAAAGTAAAATGGCACAGGGAATAAGTATTGAACACGCTTACTGAAATTTATTAAATACTTAGTGCAAAAACCTTTGTTGGTGATTACAGCCTCAAGACGCCTCCTGTATGGAGAAACCAGTCGAATACATTGCTCAGGTGTGATTTTGGCCCATTCATACACACAAACTGCCTTCAAATCTTCAAGGTACCGGGGGTCTCTTCTGTGAACCCGGATCTTCAGTTCTTTCCAAAGATTTTCAATTGGATTCAAGTCTGGTGATTGACTGGGCCATTCTAGCAGCTTTATTTTCTTTTTCTTCAAGTGTGTTACCTTGGCTGTGTGCTTGGGATCGTTGTCTTGCTGAAAGATCCACCCTCTTTTCATCTTCAGGAGCCTGGCAAATGACAGCAGATTCTGATCAAGAATGTCTCCATACTTTTCTCCAGTCATTATTCCTTCAATGATATGAAGTCTACCAGTACCACATGCTGAAAACAGCCCCACGCCATGATGCTCCCACCTCCAAACTTGACTGTTGGTATGGTGTTTTGGGGGTGATGTGCGGTGCCATTTTTCCTCCAAACATGTTGTGTCTTATGACATCCGAAGAGTTCAATTTTGGTCTCATCTGACCAGAGTATCTTCTCCCAGAATGTCATGGGTTTATCCAAATGTTGTGTCGCAAACGAGCTTCAACATGCTTCTTCTTCAAAAATGGAGTCTTGCGTGGTGTGCGTGCATGGAGGCCATGGCGGTTGAGTGCATTACTTATTGTTTTCTTTGAAACAACGGTACCTGCTGATTCCAGGTCTTTCTGAAGCTCTCCACGAGTGGTCCTGGGCTGTTGAAGAACCCTTCTGATGATTGTTCAGACTCCTCTGTCTGAAATCTTGCGAGGAGCACCTGGCCGTGGCAGGTTTATGGTTATGCCGTGTTCTTTCCACTTCCGGATGATGGCCCCAATGGTACTCACTGGAACTGGACAGGCAGCAGGTGAATCGCGCAGGGATGGTAAAACGTATAACCCGCTGCCCGTCACTCACTGCAGCGTGTCAGTGTGTGTTTGGTTCCATGTCTGTCTCGCATCTAAAGAACATTCAGACCTAAGATCCCGTTTAAAGTCTCAACGCCTGCATGAAGCAGAAACTCACCACGTATCAACCAGACTAGACCATCAGCAAAACTACCACGAGAAATACTCATCATTTATTAGCAACAGCATAACAATGTTATTAAAAAAGAATCCACAGATTTATTGTACTTTAAAAGTGTTGAAATTACATCAAATGCACACATTCACTTGTATATTTAGTTTTAAACATATTGTCGCGGACTGAGTTTAACTTCGCTGTTGGGCCGCTTTAAAAGTTCTGGAGTTCATGGAACGCATCCATCAAGCAGAGATCTGATTGGCCCTCAGTTCTGTCGCTCAGCCTGTTGTTAGGGAGTTTGGACCAATGGGGTTCAGCTATGGGCCGAATAAGGGAAATGGGATGGCTGACGCGGGAGGGGGGGAATATAAAGTTGGGAGAAGCGCTCTCGTCTCGGCGGGAGGGAATAAGGAGTTGCTGAATTATTTGTACGGCGTTTGTTGCGGTCTGCAGTAACCAGAATAAAGAACCCTAAAAGAGGTTAAGTCTCCGTGCCACAGTGTGGGAAAGGGACACTACATTTATTGTATGGCTCTTTGGAAATTACATTTAAAAATATGTGGCGTTTATGGCTCTCTTGGCCAAAAACGTTCCCGACCCCTGGTTTAGGCGCTAATTTGACACCATAGAGTACAGCCAGCTGGGGTAGGAATTTGTGCACTGGAGCCAACGAAGCTGCCCCCCACCTCAACCTGTCTTGGTGGTACCAAGACAAAGGAGTTGGTGCTGGACTTCCGTCGAACACCTGCCGCGGTTCAACCCATCATCATCGATGCAGCAGAGCCGGAGGAAGTGGAAAACTACAAATACCTTGGAGTCATCCTGGACAAGAAGCTGAACTGGTCGGCAAACATGGACTCCATATACAGGAAGGGGCAGAGCAGGTTATACTTTGTGAAAAGAATCGTCTCTTTAAATGTCTGTTCAGAACTCCTTTTTATATTTTATCAGTCTGTTGTTTTCAGTGTCCTGTCTTATGCGGTGGTGTGTTGGGGGGAAGGTGCGCGAACAAAAAGGACATAAAAAAACTGAATCGCCTGATCAGGAGGGCAGGCTGTGTGGTGGGGCGAAACCTGGAGACAGTGGAGGTGGTGGCAGAGCAAAGGATGCTGTCCAAACTGGACAGCATAATGAAGAACACTGATCATCCCCTACACAGACTCTTCACTGACCAAAGGAGCATATTCAGCGACCACCTCTGCCATGCTCTACAGAAGGACTCAGGAAGTCCCGAGTGCAATTAGACTGTTCAATATTGTGACGATCTGGGGGTTAGCCCCGCCTTCAGCCCCAAAGGCTCATGGGAAGTGGAGAGCTTTTGGGTGAAACCTGGAGTCAGAGGGTTGTGAACTTAAGTGACCCTCCATGCTGTTTGGCTGTTTGTGGGTGTGGAAAATAAATGGGCTTTGATGCTGGAAAGGAGATTACGCAATCTGCCTCTCTCTCTTTGCTTCTCTTTCTGAGACTGTTCAGAGTCGTGCGGTGTATGGGGCACGGACAGCTCTCCAATTTAGACAGTTAATTAACAGCGTTTAGCTCTTGCTACCCACTACAGTGACGTACCAGCCGGGTCGTTACATTGGTGTCAGAAGTGGGATTTCTTAACTGCTGCTGCTACGCTATGGAGAGCTACGACATGGAGCGGGAGATGGCAGAGATTGAGCGACAAATCCGCATTCTGGAGGCAGCTCGGGACAAGCGAGGACCAAGGGCGAATCATCTCCCTGATGGCACAAGCGCCCGCCGTCATCTACAGCCTGTCCCTGTGAGTCGGGTTTCCACGCCGGCGATGAATCATCCAGAGCAGTCTGTAATGACGGCACGCAACCCTGTCAAACTTCCGCGGTACAATGGCTCAACACCATTGGAACCATACCTGGCCCAGGTCAACTTGGCGGCTGGCTATGGGGGCTGAAGTCCTGAAGAGACTGTTACACACCTAGCCCTGGCTTTGGAGGGCGCTGCACTCCAGGTACTGCTGGACCTCTCTGCTACGGAGCAGCGAGAACTGTCGGCGTTGACAGCAGCATTGGAGCGACGTTTTGGAGAGCAGATTTCAACAGAAAGGAACCGTCAGCAGCTGGAGTCTCGTCGCCGTAGAGATGACGAACGCTTGGGGACCTTCGCCGCCGATGTGCAGCTCTTTGCTCGGCGGGTGTTATCCATCATTTCCACCTGCAGCAGTGGAGGAACTGAGCCTCCATGCCTTCCTCAGAGGACTTGCTCCGGAACGTCTGCGCCAGCATGTACGGCTGGCGAGGCCATCTACCCTGGGGGCAGCGCTGCAGGAAGCTGAGACTGCAGAGGAATTACTTCAGTTAGCGGGCATTGCTAACAGACCCACACCACCTCATGCTCTGGTCCGAGCAGCTGGTGTAGAGGATGGAGAGGAACCAGTATTGGAAATAGCAGTTAATCGGACAGAGTCTGCTCCCCCAAGGCGACGTACACCCCGAGGGTTGCGCTGCCACCGTTGCGGGGACCAAGGGCACTTTGCCAGAGACTGTTTGGCTCCAGCGCCCAGAAACATGAGTAGCGGGCGGGAAACGAAGGTGGGGCGAGGTTGTGAGGGAACCCTCGCCCTGTCAGCAGACACCCCTCTGTCCAGTGGTGGGACGCTGTGGGACATCACAGGGACTGTTTGTGGAGTGCAGTGTTGGAGATTACCACTGCAGGGCATTGGTTGACACTGGAGCAACCATTAGCCTGCTACGCAGGGGTACAGTGCCTCACTCTGCTGGCTGGGCACCTACGAACACGGAACTGTTGACAGTAACGGGTGAGCGAACCCAGCTAGCTGGGAGAAAGACTGTTGAGGTGGTGGTCGGAACCCAGAAATGCGAGCATGAGTTTTGGCTGGCTGATATACACGAAGACTGCATCCTGGGGCTGGATTTATTAAGCCAATGGGGAGCACAAGTTGACGTGTCAAGGGCTCGCCTCCACCTCGGTGCAGAGAGTGTGCCACTCTGGTTCACCCAAGACCCCAATAAAAAGACTCACAAATCAAATCAGAGGAACCGCCATAATCAAGTCACAGCCTGTGACCCACATGCACCAGACTGCCTGCCCTCTGCCACAGCAGCTGCAGCCGCTATCAAGGAGTTGGCGGCCCGGTGTGGCCAATCACTGGGTGCAGAACAGAAAGAGCAACTGAATCACCTCTTGCTGGAGTATGTGGACATTTTTGCTGCTCGAGACGAAGACTGCACCAGGACTAGTCTGGTACAGCACCACATCAACACTGGGGATGCAGATCCCATTCGCTTGCGGCCACATAGGCTGCCCTTGGCCAAACGGCAGGCTGCAGAGGATTGCATTCGCACCATGGCAGCTAACGGGATTATTGAGCCATCGGACAGCCCATGGACTGCACCTGTAGTCATGGTCCGAAAGAAGGATGGAGGGTGGCGCCCCTGTGTAGATTACAGACGACTCAATGCTGTAACGAGGAAAGATTCCTACCCTCTGCCACGGATTGACGATGCTCTGGACTATGTTGCTGGGTCCCAGTGGTTTAGCTCCTTGGACTTAAGGAGCGGCTACTGGCAAGTTGAACTGGCCAGAGAAGACAGAGCTAAGACTGCTTTTAGCATTGGACAGGGACTGTGGCAGTTCACTGTGATGCCATTTGGACTGTGCAATGCACCTGCCACATTTGAGCGGCTTATGGAGCGGGTATTGAGGAATATTCCCCGCAGCCGCTGTGTGGTGTACTTGGATGATTTGTTGGTACATGCTCAGGAGTTTGACACTGCCCTGGATAATTTAAAGGAAGTGTTTTCAGCCATTCGTGGAGCAGGGCTGCGCCTTAACCCAACAAAGTGTTGTTTTATGGCCAGAGAAACACACTTTTTGGGACATGTGGTCAGTAGTGAGGGGGTGAGTACTGACCCAGCTAAGGTGACAGCAGTGAAAGAATGGCCGCAGCCAGCCAATCTCAATGAGTTGCGAAGTTTCATGGGCCTGGCCTCTTATTACCGGAAGTTCATTAGAAACTTTGCTACAGTGGCTGCACCACTTCACCAACTCACCTGCAAAGGTCGTCGGTTTAACTGGACTGGAGACTGCACCGAGGCGTTCCAACACCTCAAAGCTGCACTGACACAGGCCCCTGTTTTGGCTTATCCTGACCCAGGACAGCCTTTTATCCTGGACACTGATGCTAGTGGCGTTGGTGTTGGTGCTGTGCTGGCACAGCCTGGAGAAGGTGGGGAGAGGGTAGTGGCTTTTTACAGCTGCAGCCTCAAGAAACCAGAGCAGAACTACTGCGTCACCAGACGAGAGCTGCTAGCGGTGGTTTTGGCTGCAAAGCACTTTCGGACGTACCTGCTTGGCACCCGGTTTACGCTGAGGACTGACCATGCCTCTCTCACCTGGCTGCTGAACTTTCGTCAGCCAGAGGGTCAGGTGGCCAGATGGATTGAGGTGCTTCAGGAGTATGACTTCTCCATTCATCATCGGCCAGGACAGTGGCACGCCAATGCTGATGCACTCTCCCGGCGCCCTTGTCTCCTTGAGGAGTGCAGATACTGCAGACGTCAGGAGGAGCGGAACCAGGGGACAGCAGTAACAGTAGCTGCAGCAGTGACATTGCCACAGGTGCACGGTGATGGGGCGGAGTTGTTCTCGCAGGAGCATCTACAAGAGGCACAAGAAGCAGACCAAGTTTTGGCCGAAACAAGGAAGTGGGTTAAGGCAGGACAACGTCCTGATTGGTCGGCTGTGTCAGCTGGTGACCCAGAGCTGAAGACGCTGCACTCCCAGTGGGGTAACCTGGAGCTCCACAATGGTGTTCTGTATCGACGCTGGCGGGCCCCGGGGGCAGGTCGAGACCGGCTGCAACTCCTTGTGCCCACCTCTCTTCGGAATGAGGTGCTCCACTGGGTCCATGGGGCAGCAGGTGCTGGCCACTTTGGGAATACAAAGACTGTGAAGCGGCTGAGGGCACGATTTTACTGGCCGGGCTGTCGACAGGCTGCCGAATTGCATGTTCACTGCTGTGATCTTTGCACAGCACACAAGGGACCCACACAGCAGTCACGTGCCCCTCTGCAGCAGTACCTGGTGGGGGCTCCAATGGAGAGGGTTGGTGTGGATGTACTGGGCCCTTTTCCTCTCACTGAGTCGGGTAACCGGTATGTCTTGGTGGCCATGGATTACTTCACCAAGTGGCCAGAGGCATATGCGGTGCCGGACCAGAGTGCCACAACAACGGCAAAATATCTGGTGGAGGGGATGTTCACGCGGTTCGGAGTCCCCAATGAGCTCCACAGTGACCAGGGCAGGAACTTTGAGAGCAGACTCTTCGCAGAGGTGTGCAAGCGCCTGGGGGTGAGGAAGACCCGTACTACACCACTTCATCCACAGAGCGATGGTTTGGTGGAGCGCTTCAACCGGACATTGGCCACCCAGCTTGCAACACTGACCAGTACGCATCAGAGAGACTGGGACCAACACCTACCCCTGGTCCTGTGGTCATATCGTACAGCAGTCCAGGAGTCCAGCCAGTGCACGCCCGCGCTGCTGATGTTCGGCCGGGAGCTCCGTACACCTGTGGACCTGGTGTTTGGTGCAGCATCTGAGCCGGAGATCACAGGAGGTCTCGAATTGGACTATGTGCGACAGCTGAAGGACAGGTTGGGGGAGGTACATCGTCTGGCAGTAGAAGCCCAGCGAGAAGCTGGGGTCAAGCAGAAGAGGGTGTATGATACCCGTGCCCACGGACCGGTTTTTGGGCAGGGGGACAGAGTATGGGTGTACTGCCCAGTGAGGAAACGGGGACTCTCACCCAAGCTCATGAGCCACTGGCAAGGACCTGGAGAGATCTTGGAACAGATCTCAGAAGTGGTGTATCGGGTGCGGCTGCCGGGTCGGGGTCGAAGGGTGGTGCTCCATAAGGATAGGCTGGCCCCTTACCACCCTTTAGCTCCTACTGCACAGGCAGACGAGGACAGTTCCGCTGTGGATGTTGAGCAGGACAATGGTGGACAAGGTGATGCTGCCTCAACAGCAAGGCCGACACGGACACGGAGGCAGCCAGTTTGGCTCAGGGACTATGTTCAATGACTCATGTGTTCATGTGTTTTTGGTACACAGCTATGTGAGGGTTGTGGGGACACTTAACCCTCTTAGGTGGGAGTAGTGTGACGATCTGGGGGTTAGCCCCGCCTTCAGCCCCAAAGGCTCATGGGAAGTGGAGAGCTTTTGGGTGAAACCTGGAGTCAGAGGGTTGTGAACTTAAGTGACCCTCCATGCTGTTTGGCTGTTTGTGGGTGTGGAAAATAAGTGGGCTTTGATGCTGGAAAGGAGATTACGCAATCTGCCTCTCTCTCTTTGCTTCTCTTTCTGAGACTGTTCGGAGTCGTGCGGTGTATGGGGCACGGACAGCTCTCCAATTTAGCCAGTTAATTAACAGCGTTTAGCTCTTGCTACCCACTACAGTGACGTACCAGCCGGGTCGTTACAATATGGGTGTAAGAAAAAATCGATTCTGCAATATATCGCAATACGTCATTTGGCAATACTTGTATCAATTCAAAATGCTGCCAGATCGATATTTATTTAATTATTTCTGAGCGTCCTTCAGCGTCTGACTCTTGTTGTCCACTTCACCCTCCGACCGCTAGTTGGCAGCAGAGCACACGGAGCCTCTTTGAGCAGCTCTACTCTGCACAAGACAACAGGAAGACTGCAGCCAGAGGCAGTTTGTTCGGTTGTTATGAGACATGAACTATTTAGTTTTTACTTGAATGGATACCAAACAGAAACTCTGAGCCATGTTGCTGCCAGTAAGATATGAAAACGTGGATTGCTGTGCTTTTTAGCAGCTCAGATAAATAAGATAGACAATTAAGCACGGCAGCAGCTAATAGGCTAATGCGCTTAGCATCTGCTAACATGCTAGCAAAGCGGGCTAAAGTTCTGCAGAACCTCAAAGCAATGGATTCTAGTTTAGGGACCAGATGGATCAGAGGGATGTGTACAACGCTCTGAAAAAGGCTGGCTGTGGTGATCAGCGTTACCAGTTTACTTCCTTGTGTGAGAAGCGTGTCTGCAAATGGAGAGACACCATCGGGATGCCACGCCCCCGCCACGTTGCGAGTCGACGGCATAAGCCGCGGTTACATGTACAAAATACCTTGATGGGATCAATGGTCGGATTAGAATCCAACAGTGTAGATGGGCCCAGAAAAATGTTTTCAGAATATTAAAACGTTCACTAAGGTCACAATTTCAGTCGGAATAAATCATTCGCACATGCGCAGTAGGGTTTGAAAACCGGAAGGGGATACAACTTAAAACTTACAACTTAAACTTAAACTTAAAAAATCTGCTGAAAAGGGTTGCCCAGTTCATCGGCGTAGACCTGTGGGCTCACCTGGTCTGGACTGGGTGCCTTCCTGGTGTGAAGTTCTCTCAGCTCCCTGCTCACCTTATGGGCAGTGATGGAAGGAGGGTGATGGCTGGGACCTGTTGAAGGGGATGAAGGGCTATGCAAGGAGGGAGAGGTTGAATGGTGATCAGGAAGGCTGAAGGAGGGGCCCGGGTGATTGAGGGTGACTTGAGGAAGGGGGGTGTTAATTCAGTTGAAGAAAAGGTTCAGCTCTTTGGCTCTCTCCAGGCTCCTGTCTTCCAGACCGCCACCTTTTCTGCTGTAGCCAGTGATAGCTTTCATGCTATGCAGACCTCCAGCATGTTGTTTTTCAGCCTCCTCCTGTAGGTGTCTTTGGCCCCCCTCTTGCAGGTTTTAACCCTTGTGCTATCCAAGTCACTTCAACATTGGGAGTGGGGTCATCTGGACCCCACAAGACAATAGGGGTGTGACGATAACCGCATCACCGCGGTGATGACCTTGTTTTTTTATTTGTTCTGCATATGGTGCGTGATTGGTACTATAATAAACACATTAAACACATTCATCTTAGCTGATTATTTACTTTTTCTGCTAGTCCTGTGTTGAGACTTCAAGGGTTTCTGGGGGAAACCTTTTATTAGTGTTCTCCTTCACTCCCTCTACGCTGCACGCACTCACACACGCGTGCGGTTTCATAAGCGCATACACATTCTCATTCTACAACAGAAGTTTCCATCTCGCGAGGAAATTCAACAAATTTAATGCGTTCCAATTATTAATTTCCATTGTATACTTTTCCATTACAAGCTGCGTGCGTTCTTGAGTGCGGGACACGCACGCCTGAGGATTTTGTGTGTTGGGGGCTGGGGTTGATCGCGACTCCTGCTGCTTCATCAGCGTGGTGATCGAAAGTCCCACACCGTCACAGCTCCAGTTAATATCTCGTGGGACAAATTTGCATATAGCCAAAGACATGGTACCCATATATTCCATGGGTTTTTGAATTTAATTAAAACCTTAGACCCCAGACATGAGCTGTATTGTTAATCCTTTTGAAAATGGTGCTACTCTCAAGGTTGAATGTTTGTCTGCTTGTAGTCTAGACTACAAAGTGTGACTTAAACACAGCTGGAACTTTGCGGCGCATACACCACGGTGCGGCACCAAGTAACAAATAGTTCGCTTTTTGTGAGAAAAACTATCCAAATTGGAAAAAAAAAACCGAATTAAGGACTAAAAAATGGTTACTATTTATTTCTTTTGTAAGTGACCATGGTATAAGCGGGTTAATAGCCTTCGAAGTATGCATTATCACTTTTTAACGCACGTGGCGGAAGCAACCGTCCAACCCGTGTTGGACGGTTCAGGCTTCCATGGCTTGCGTTAAAAAGTGATAATGCATACTTTGTCATTAACCCTTACATATATAATATGTATGTGCGCACTCCTTCGTACACATGCAGCGCGCTAACACACACACAGTTATTCTACAACACCTATATAATTAGTTCATTCGATAGACAGGTAGTAGTTAGTTGTTACTGTTATCTGTTAATAAAGAATACTGTGTTGTAATTTTATTCATTTGTATTGCGGCGCTAGGGGATTTTGTGATTGGGGGAGGATGGAGGGGGGTGGACGTGCGATTAACCGCGACACCGCGCCCCCTGCCTTTTCATCACCACGGTGATCAAAAATCCCCCACTGTCACAGCCCTACAGGACAGTGCGCTGAACCTTTTTTCTTCAATGATTTGTGATCTCCACTGGTGTCCATGGATTACATGAAATCATTCCACCTTTATCCACCTTTGTCATGGTAGGGAGAACATGTCAACCTCACAGTTCTGACAGGGAGAACCAGATCCAAGCAAAATTTCAAATATTCTATCGTGCAGCCCACCACCCCCTCAAAATCTTTCCCATGCGACCCAAAAATTCGCACTTAAGTGGTCACCGAGAGCCTCCCCAGCTCCAGAAAACCACCTCTTGATCTGTCTGTTGGTGATTGGTATCCCTCACAAGAGGGGTGTAGCTAGGCTTTAAGTGTCTAAGGGTGTATTCAGACGGGACACATTTGGGTTTACTTAAAATGAACCAGTTTGTTTCCCCTGATGATGCAGAATACATTTTCAGTCTGAATACAGCCAAGGGGACCCGGGACCAGAAACTGCTCCCTGACCCATCTTTCAAGGTGGTCTCTGTTCGTTTCCAATCGGACTGTGCTGTGGTTCACTCAGAGTTTCCTCAGTCGGATTAGGCTCCATACTCGGAGGAGGAAAAATCTTGACCAAAATGGCCTCCTTAGCTGGGTGTTATGGGATGTAAATGCAGTTGAAAGGTAGCAACTATGACAATGAGACACAGCAACGCATTGAAATGTGGTGGGATTAATGGAGGCTCATTTAAACAACTCTTAACGTGATACACATTGCTTCTCACAGTTTTCCAGACAATCTATTTGTACCTTCTTAGCTACTGTCTTCTCAGTAACTGCCTTGCAGCATGCTGCCACCGTACCAATGTAGCAAGTAAAAAGTGTTTCAAATACTTTCAAATACCGCTGTATATTCTAATCTAACATCTATTGACACTGATGCATATTGGCTAGTGTGTGCTCCACCCACCTCAACACAGTTTCATAAATGGAAGTTTGATTGTTTTTGCTATGTGTGTCGCTTCAGGTGGAAGAGACAAACGGGGGGGTCCTGTGTTAACATTCCCATCACGCACCAACCATGACAGAATACGGGCAGATGACCTGAGGAGACTGGTGGCCTACCTCTACAGTATCCCAAGGTAAGGCTTTACTACTTATCAAATGCATGTCAGTGCATGTGTGCCACTCAGGGGTGAGGGTACAGTACTTAACATAAATGAGTACACCCCCTTAAAAAGGACTAATTTAATCAGTACCTCAATGAACAAAAGAAAATTTCCCAAACTTTCCACAAGGCTGAGTTTTATTGAACACTTTTTTAACTCTATGGAGGCCATGGAGAAGGACTATCGGTTGGCCTCGACGAAATTCTGGCAAACCGTCCGGCGCCTCAGGAGGGGAAAGCAGTTCTCCACAGGCACAGTTTTAAGTGCAGGTGGGGGGCTGTTGACCTCGACTGGGGACATTGTCGGGCGGTGGAAGGAATACTTCGAGGATCTCCTCAATCCCACTGACACGCCTTCTTTTGAAGAAGCAGGGGGTGAGGACTTTGGGGTGGACCTGTCTATTACCCTGTCTATTACTCCTCTGGGGCAGGGACCCGGGAGTGGATGAGGTCCGCCCTGAGTACCTCAAGTCTCTGGATGCTGTGGGCGTGTCTTGGCTGACACGTCTCTGCAGCGTCGCGTGGCAGTCGGGAACTGTACCACTGGACTGGCAGACAGGGGTTGTGGTTCCCCTCTTTAAGAAGGGGGCCGGAGGGTGTGTTCCAACTACAGGGGAATTACACTCCTCAGCCTCCTTGGGAAAGTCTATGACAGGGTACTGGAGAGGAGAGTCCGTCCGATAGTCGAACCTCGGATTCAGGAACAACTGTGCGGTTTCCGCCCTGGTCATGGAACAGTGGACCAGCTCTTCACCCTATCTAGGGTGCTGGAGGGATTGTGGGAGTTCGCTCATCCAGTCCATATGTGTTTTGTGGATCTGGAGAAGGCGTTCGACCAGGTCCCCCGTGGTATCCTGTGGGGGGTGCTCTGGGAGTATGGGGTCCGGGGAGCCTTACTAAGGGCTGTCCGGTCTCTGTATGACCAGAGTAGGAGCTTGGTTCGCATAGCCGGCAGTAAGTCAGACCTGTTCCCGGTCCACGTTGGACTCTGGCAGGGCTGCCCTTTATCACCGGTTCTGTTCATAGTTTTTATGGACAGAATTTCTAGGCGCAGCCAGGGGCCGGAGGGGATCTGGTTTGGAGACCACAGGATTTCCTCTCTGCTTTTTGCAGATGATGTTGTCCTGTTGGCTTCATCGAGCCTGGATAAGCGGAGGAAGATGGATTGATGGATAGATGTTTGCCCACATCCACAACCTACCTTTAGCAAACCAGGCAATTATTGTTTTAATCGTGCGGTCGGGTCAGTGACACATAGGGACATAAATTTAGCTGTTGTCGGCATAAAGGTGAAAGTTTGGAATGCTTCCCAAACAGCATTCCCAGTAGCAGCACATAAATAAAAAATAGAAATGGGCCCAGAACCGACCCCTGGATGTGGATGAGTGAGGGTCCATTCTAACACAGAAAGACCTCTCTGTAAGGTAAGACCGCATCCACTCTAGGGTGTCCCTGGAAAGCCCCGCCCATTGTTCCAGTCAGCCAATCAAAATCTCATGATCAACCGTATCAAAACCTGCCGGTAGATCCAATAATGAAAAAAAAAGACTAGTTCACCTGCATCTGGGGAGTTTCTGCGCATTTGGCAGGGGTCAAATTTTTGCTGAAAGGCGCAGAAATTTTTCCAGCTGCGGAAACAATATGTTCCTTGCAGGCAGTGACTGCTGCGGCGGGCCATAATTAATCAATAAAAATGTATTTATCTTCCCGGACAGGTTCTATGTATGAGCATGTCTGTGCGTTTGTGTAGCTGTGCGCATTGTTTGTGTATGTCAGCTGCCGGCTCCAGAAGGAGAGAAACCCAGCAGAACCAGAAGAGGTGTGAGCATGTGACCTGCAGGACTGCAGCTATTCGCTGCAGGTTTTCTCTGTCAGAGCTGCAGAGATGAAGGAACGTTCAGACTGAGCCAGGACAGGGAGCGAAAGAGGAGGCGATGGATAAAAGCCGGATTGTCTGAATTAACACGAACAAAGAGCGCATGTTTGAGAAGGCGCGAATGACTGAGGACTTAAATATGTGAGTGACGGAGTGCATTTGTGAAAGCTGTCGCAGTAGCTGAGTAGGAGCAGCAGCAGTGACTTAGAACCAGAGCTTCTTACCTCCCAGGTAACTGAGCCGTCATCTTCTCCTTTTATCTGTCGTCTTCTTTCTGTCTTCCTCTAATCGTTCCGGTCCTTTATCATCTCTGTTTTCTCAATGAACTTGTTCTTGAAACTCTTTATGTCAGCTTTACGATGCTTCATCATTTTAGAAAGATGTTCTATTTTGGGAAAGCCAACAATTGTGCTCCTCTGCGTGCTGGCTGTCTTCAGACAATCCTCTACAGAGGAGTGGATGTTTGAAGGAGGATGGAAGTGTTTAGAAATGGAGTAATAGATGAGGAGGATACAGACACAGGGGTTTCTTTACTTTGTTCTAAAATAGATAAATGCAGCTCATGTTTGTGCCTGAAGGCTGTGTGGTAATAAAAAATATATTTCTGCTAAAGATGTTTGAATAAAGGAATAGAGTAGATAAAGCAGATTTGGGGTTCAAATGTGTAAAAGGTGTTTAATCATTTTTTAGAGGTTGTTGATGCACAAATGAACATGAACATAAAAGAAAACCATTTGTCACAGGTTTGTGTCCATGCAAATGGAGCTGCGTGGGCAAATGTGTGGGAGGTGTCTTCACTGCGTAGGCTCTCTCCGTATAATGTTTGGTTTCATTCTTTGCTTCTCCCACTGGATCATACTCTCTATTCTCTCCCTCCCTCCCCCTCTGTAAATCCTTCCACTTCTGCTGACCTCCATCATTCCAGTGAGGATGTGTGTAAACATGGCTTCACCATCATCATTGATATGCGTGGCTCCAAGTGGGAAAGCATCAAACCTTTCCTGAAGGTCCTGCAGGACTCTTTCCCATCCTGCATCCACGTTGCTCTCATTATTAAACCAGACAACTTCTGGGAAAAGCAGAGGACCAACTTCGGCAGCTCAAAATTTGAGTTTGAGGTAAGACGGGCTTTATTTATCAGAAAGCAATGGATTCTGGGGTTTCTGCAAACATTCTAAAGATTTGATTTTTGGCCTTTCAATGGAGAACTCTCCAGGGTGAACCCAGCATCGTCACAACCCTGAACAAGAAGAAATGGATTTAGAAGATGTATGCAAAGATGAATGAAAATTTGTCTGAGTTTTTTATTTCATTTACTTTTTTATTTTACGTATTTACCATTTACGTATCAGGGTTTGAAGTGATGCACAGTAACAGCAGAAGGAAGACAATTTGATCCCATTTATGATTAGCCGAGCTGTGATAAGATCTTCTAAAACCGCCCGTGATTCAGTCAGCACCTTTTATTATTTTGCTCTCTGTATGGCTGTGAACATGGACAATGCCAGCCAGAAGAAATGTGTGAGATCACACGCTGACAGTCAGGTGGTAAATACATGTTCACAGCTAGCTTATGAGATTTTCTCACAGACTTTGATTTATGCGCAGACTTTTTAAAGTGAAATCAGGCAGAACAACAGTGGTTTTCATTATTTTAATGGCAGAGTTTATGAAGATGCCCTGAAGAATACTAAATCAAACCCGATTCTTTTCCTTTTACTGCAAAAACCTCATCTCTTATGTTTGCTCTGAGCTGTTCATTTTGCTTGAAGCTGCAGTGGTGTGGAAATAACTGCCATGGTTCTGATGCTCACACATACCGATACAGTGGAGGTCAATAATAACAGTATACCGATTATCTACAGAGCAAACGACAGCTGTCCAGCTGTGATGTCAGGTCACATGAGCGTCACTTCCATCAGTTATTAACACACACAGAAATGTTCTCAGCGTCCTGTACAGAGGAGGTCTCCAGGCTTTTTTGGCCTGCAGTTTGATGTCAGACAAAATTTTTACCAGCTGGTCTGTTTGAGGCTGAAGATGGCGTCCAGTTTCCCTTAACTGTCTTAGAGGGAACTTTGAAAACCTGTAATTGTTATCATAGGTATACCTCAACTATGAGAGACAAAATGAGAAAATAAAATCCAGAAAGTCACATTGTCTGATTTTTTTTAAATAATTTATTTCTAAATTATGATAGAAAAATAATTATTTGATCACCTACAAAAAAAGTAAGATTTCTGACTCTCACCGACATGTAACTCCTTCTGTAAGAGGATCCTTTGTCCTCCACTCCTTACCTGTATTAATGGCACCTGTTTGAACTGGTTATCTAAATAAAATACACCTGTCCACAACCTCTAACACTCACACTCCAAACTCCACTCCATAGCGGAGTTTGGAGTGTGAGTGTTTTATTGACCAAATACCAAAGAGCTGTCTAAGGACACCGGAAACCAAATTGTTGACCTGCTCCAGGCTGAGAAGACTGAATCTGCAGTAGGTAAGCAGCTTGGTGTGAAGAAATCAACTGTGGGAGCAATTTTTATTATTTTGCCCTTTCGAGCAAATATATAGGGAGCCAGATGCTCAAAAACTCCTTAGACTTTGCACAGACCTGGTTAAGATTTCAACCTGTGAAGTCAAAATGCTGAGATACCCATTGAAACTGAATATTGATAGTTGTTGGGAAATGGATATGGTGTGGGGAGTGGGGTACTCTGGCTATTCTGTGCAGCAAATGGAGGATCATCGAGATGCTGAGGAGCATCAGTGAGGGAAGCTGCTCCTTAACTTGAGAACAGCAGTGGCTCTGCAGTGAGGCCTACACAAAACTGATGTTCACCATCACTGGCTGCATATGTGGGGGTGTGCTGTGGAGGAGGCAGTCAAACTGTGCAGAATCGTTGTTGTAAAACACAACTTCTGGACCAAAGCTTGGTAGTAGACATTTAAGGTTTGTTATGGGTCTTTTGATGAGATGACGTTTTTGGCAATAAATGGTTGCAGAAGAAAATCACATTTCTGCTCTTATTGAAAATAATGAGCCTTCTATCTTTGCTGAGTCTGAAATATCCAGCAGTGTTTAAATGAAGCAAAGAGGAAGGAAACAGTTTTTTGGCTCTATCTTTGCTTTCCCACTTTGCTCTTCCAGACCACCATGGTGTCACTAGAGGGCCTGACTAAGGTTGTTGACCCTTCCCAGCTTACAGCAGACTTCGAAGGCAGCCTGGACTACAACCACGAGGAGTGGATAGAGGTAAGCATGGTCCTCACAAACCGGAACCTCTTCATAACTCTAGGGGTCGGCAACCTGCGGCTCTGTGTGGTTTACTAAAATAACTATCATGTTCTAAGATTTTTGTGGTGCCTTTAACACCGTAGGAGGAAAACAGCAGCGTGAACGCTGACCAGAGTCTGTTACGGGATGGATAGTTCTTCTAAAAAGTGGTGATTTGTTTTGTTTCCTAGAAAAAAACGACCCATTTTCGTGTAAATTGAATCAAATTTACGTTATGGCGCCCTTACTATCCTGTCAATGTGCTGCCATGATTACCCCATGTTGCGCTGTCTGTGTCTGGAGGGGGAGGTTGCATGCGGGGGAAAACAACTTGGAGCTGCAGTGGATGTGAACAGGTAGAGAGGCGGGGGAGGGTCTTAGACTCTCCGCTTATGATTACAGACCTGCAACAAATTAACAGCTGCTTCCTATTAAAAATAGTTGTCATGCATAAAATTAATATACTTGATTGGGTTTACTGGATTTAAAGAAAAATAAATAAATAGGTGGAGTCTGCACCAAAGTGAATTTGTTTCCATCATCTCATTCATCTTAACTCTGGGTGTTTGACAGACAGAAAAGTCTATTCAAGGTTTTGGAAAATGGACAAAAGATCAAAGAAAACATCCTTGTCATAAATAATTAAATGAATATCCTGACAGCATTTTAAATCAATACAAGTATCGCGAAATGAACTATCGCAATATATCGACGAAACTATTTTTTCTAACACACCATGTGTTGCGGCTCCCTGCGCTTCGATTTCTGTGGGAAACTGATCCAAATGGCTCTTTGAGTGGTACAGGTTGCCGACCCCTGCTCTACACATTCAGATGTGTCAAAAGGTTATATTTGAACAGAAGATATGTTGTGGAACCTAAGGAGAGACTAACAGGTGGAAATAATCCTAACAGTCAAGATCATCACTTTTCACCCGTTATGTCTTTGCTCAGGTGCGTGTGGCATTTGAAGAGTTCTCTGGTCATGCCACTCAGATGGTGGCTCGACTTGAGGAGATGCAGGAGACTGTGTCAAGAAAAGACTTTGCTCAAGACCTGGAAGGGGCTAGGCAGATGATAGAGGAGCATGCCTCGCTAAAGAAGAAGGTCATGAAAGCTCCCATAGAAGAACTGAACACAGAAGGACAAAGGTAGAGCTGTTTCCAGCAAAGATGATCGGTTAACTTGACCACTAGAAATTCCAGCCTTTTTTCCTGCTGCGTGATGGTCATGATGATGCTCTTTTTATTCTGGGCTTTTTTGAAAAGAAAATTAAAATTAAACATTCTATTTTTGAAACTTTACTACTATAAGAACTACCATAAAGCTCATGTATAGCCATCTCTGGTTTTACATGAGCATGACTGGATGGTTAAATGTCTAATATATTTAATGTCATCACTTCCTGAAAAGTCTAATGTACTAAAAAGAACTATTAGGCCAATGTTGGGGTCACTCACATAGATTATGTGCTCCACGAGGGGGAGGGAAACTTAGACCGACAAGGCATAAAGTGTATATATACACTAGTTGACAAAATAGTTGGTACCCCTCAGTTAAAAAAGAAAGTCCACGAAGCTCACTGAAATGACTTGAAACGTTCAAATGTAACAATATATTAAAAATTATTGAAAATTAAATAATCAAAATTAGCCATTACTTTTGACTTGTTGATTAACAGAATTATTTAAAAAAAAAAACTAACGAAATAGGGCTGGACAAAAATGATGGTACCCATAACTTAATATTTTGTTGCACAACCTTTTGAGGCAATCACTGCAATTAAACGGTTTCTGTATTTGTCAATAAGCCTTCTGCACCTGTCCACAGGTATTTTGGCTCACTCCTCATGAGCAAACTGCTCCAGTTGTCTCAGGTTTGAAGGGTGTCTTCTCTAAATGTTTTTCCTCCATGTTTCGCAGTAGGGACAGTGTTCTTTTCGTTGTGGGAAAATGTCCTTTGGACAGATGAGACTAAACTGGAGCTTTTTGGTAAGGTACATCAGCTCTATGTTGGTAGACTCTAAAATGAAGCATCCAACCAAAATAACACTGTCCCTACTGTGAAACATGGAGGAGGCTCAGTTCTGTTTTGGTGCTGCTTTGCTGCCTAGTGTCAGAAAGCTTGGTCTCAGTCGCAGGTTATGGGTCTTCCAACAGGACAACAATCCAAAACACTCAGCTAAAACCCCCAAGAATGGCTCAAAGAAAAGTGTTAGACTATTCTGAAGTGGCCCTCTATGAGGCCAGATCTGAATCCCATTCATCTGTCGAAGGAACTGAAACATGCCATTTGGAGAAGACACTCGTCAGAAAACGCACACAAACCGTTAAATTGCAGTGATTGCCTCAAAAGGTTGTGCAACAAAATATGAAGTTATGGGTACCATAATTAAATTTTTGTCCAGCTCTCTTTCATTAGTTTGTTTTTTTAAGTAATTCTGTTAATCAACAACTCAAAAGTAATTGAAGATTTTGATTATTTAATTTTCAATAAATTTTAATTTATTGTTACTTCTGAACATTTCAAGTCATGAGCATTGTGGACTTTCTTTCTTTAACTGAGGGGTATCAACAATTTTGTCCACCACCGTATGTATATATATCTATATACAACACATACAAAAGGCGCATTGGGTATAAGGGCGCGGGCACGTTCACACATACTGGTAAAACATACATTTTAGTGTTCAACCTTTCCTGCGATATTGTTTCTGGCCGTAGTCGGAAGACGCAGGGGTGATCCTTTCCAGGGCCGAAAGTGGATCTTCCTTCGAGGTTCACCTCTCCGGACCCTCAGAGCCCCCAGAGCGGGTTTATAAAAGAACCAGTCTCTGTTCTTTTAGAGGAAACCTTTTTTATTACTGTTCTCAGTAACTGAGTAACACAAACTGACTTGCGCTCAGCTCTCTGCCCCCCTCCTTCCTGCAAACGCGTGAGCACAGACATACCGGCTTCAGCACACAGACACACTCATTCCACAAAACTAGTGTGTGCGTTTAAAAAAGGCAGCGGGAGCAAAACTGAGTTGGTTGTGATTTATTTTTCATTTTTTCAGTCATCAATCAGCATCCAAAAATCCACCAAAGCGCTCATCGTCTTTATAGAAATAAACAGCTGGGGTAAATCAAACACGTCAGTTCCCTTTTGTAATTGTCGGAGTCCGTCTCGTTACTGTGCGGCTCCTCATGAATGATGCCGGCTTTTTAGCACTTATAAAGCAGTGCAAGCAAAGCAAGCCAAAGCCTCTACAATCCATTCACAAATTGTGGCTGCCTCCCACACCAATAAAAGCAAACTTTTCCCTCCCCATTGTGCGCATTGTACTGCGCTGCTCACGTTCTTCTCAACCGTGTGACTCACCGGGATGTCGAAAGTCAGCAGCGCCTCTTTCATGTCACTCACCTTTTTTCAGTGGAAAATCAGCTGCACCATCTTGACTGTCAGAGTTTGTTTTCCAGCTTCCTTGACTGCTTGATAGCTGCAGTTTAAACTGTGCTTCAGTCATGTTGTAAACAATGTTGTTCACGCCACACTTCTCTCCCCCTTTCTCATGCCATCTTCTTCTACGTCCCATAACAACACATTAGACGCACCGCCTCATAGGGCGCCCCCTACAGTTTGGAGAAAATCTAAGACTTTTAAGTGCGCCTTTTGGAATACGGTATATATAAATGTAAAATAGATGCATCATCTCTGATGTCACACATAGACTTCTAAAGTCCCCAACTGGAAGCCTAAATTGTCTGCTCATCATCCCAGCCATATTGGCTGTAGTTGACTCCACCTTACTCAGACGTGCCATAAATGGGGAAAAGAGGCAGGACCAGATTGAGTCGTTTTGCTCCCCGCTTTTTTTGTCCATGCCCACGGTTTATGTTGGTACGCTGGCCGGTCTCTTCATGCGAACGCTATCAGCTTTTTCTAAACTCTCCAGCTCAGCAACGCCACGGTGGACTAATATTTACATCATGAATCTTAATCGGTAAGTACTTGGTGTTTAACATATTTACATATTTTGTTTTCATGGTAATAAAAAAACTGTTGGCATAGGATCCCATATTAGTTTGTGATTACAATTTAAGGGAGCTTTTCTGTTTCCCCCTTAGCTGAGTTAAATATATTCTCTTTAACCTCTAATGACTCAGGCTAATTTGAGTTAACATTCTTCACCCACAGTCACAGAGCAGAATGGACTACTGTGGTAGTACAACCCAAAATGTGATGTCCATGTATGTGGATACCAGGTCTGAAGAGGTTAAACATGGCTGATGCTGCCTTCTCTTCTGTTGACAATCTAAAGAAAAAGGAAATACTGGAATGTTCTTTCAAAGACAAACTGGTTTTCTTAAAAAGATTTTGTCAAAAGAGTATATGAATATTCTTTGAGTAAAATTTATTTTATTTTTCCTTACAATTACAGTTTGGATGGTCATGTCTGTCAGGCATCAGAAAGTGAAGCTCAACACAGCGACTTGGATTTGGCAGGGATCCATAGCTGGTTCAGCTGGGGTGGACGGTGGTGTAGGAGGTGGTGGACAGAATGAAAGAGGACGTCCAGCGGCTGCACAATGCTTACCCTTTTTTTTACATACATACATACATACATACATATATATATATATATATATATATGTATATATATATATATATATATATGATCCTGCCTGTGTGACTAGAAGTCCATTGTGGGACTTTACTGTTTGTGTTGTTAAAACCCTGAGTGAGTTGGGTATTTCCAGGAAAGACAATTGCAATAATTCAATTTTATTTGTATAGCCCAAAATCACAACAACAGTCCTCTCGATGGGCTTCGAAGTGAATATTGTTCTGTTGTGTTACGTTTTTTGGGTGGGTGTAATGAATCAAATATGCCGCTATTGATGAAATAAAAAGTTCAAGCACCAGGCATCAAAGGTGTTTATTTGAGGGGTGAAATTACTATTTTAACATGGGACTCAACAGAAAATTGCTCACTATAAGCACCAGCCTCTCTAGTCATTTCAAGCACTGCAACGATTTGTTACTTCCTGGTTGGCTTCCTTCCAGCCTGTGAAAGTTATCGCTTGTGTAATACCAAAGGCACAGTCTGCTTACTTTCTTTGCTCTGTCTAGCAAAGAATCAGGAAGATTTTTCAAATCTGAGTTTACCCAAAGAAGTCAGCACATAGCTTTATTTTGAAAAGAAAAATCAATCTCCCTGTCAGATGGATCCATTTCATGGACAGTAGTATTTCAGTTACACAAGTTTACACTTGTCTTAAGCTTAGCAGCTCGTGGCTCCTCTGGTCACTGCAGCTACTGCTTTCATCTGCACAATCAGAGGAACAAACGGTAAAGGAATCAAGCCAGGCCTTTGAGCTAATGAAGAAAAGCCATAAAACCAGTAAATGTGAAGGAGCTGTATCTCCTGTAAGAGTATTCAAATTGCGCTGTAAATAAACCCACTGATATATTTTCATATTTTAAATGCAAATTTTAGTGCTAAAATGTATTGTTTTGTTCGTCATTTACACAAATTACTAAGATAAAATTGAAAGAATTTTCAGGATTAAGTAAAAATAATTATGCAGGAAAATTCTGCCAAATTTAGACAGGAGCTAAAACAGTCATCTGGCCAAAGACCACCAAAGAGGGGATTTATCTGCAGCTTTATGAAGTGAAATACCTACAACACCAACAAAAGTCTCTTTCCAGGTTGCTTCAGCGCATTCACAGCAGCAGCAGTAGCAACAGCGTTTGCAACATAGACACCCAGAGCCTGGTGCTGCGGATCACCCAGCTGCTAGACAAGCTGCACTCCATCAGGCAGCACATCCACCAATCCTGGCATGTTCGCAAGCTCAAATTGGACCAGTGCTTCCAGCTTCGTCTGTTCGAACAGGACGCTGAGAAGGTGGGTGCATGTGTGGGGGGCTCTGAGTGAAAGCTGGACTGCGTTGGAGCGTAATGGACATTTATAACTGCAGATTACAACAGGAGCAAATATTAACCACAGTTCATTATGCTCTCACATGCCGCCTTGCTAGTTTAGACATTTTTTTAAGTCCCTGTGTATTTCAAGAGCTGAAACGAGAGGACGAGGACATGAGAGATAGAATGGCTTTACACAATGCAAGCAAGACTATGGAAGATTTCTCATGCAACTTCTCCTGCTGCCACACAGACAGTTTAGCTGATGATTGGTGCAGCAGAAACCACAAAGGCAACCAGAAGAAGTGAGGTTGTGTTTGAGTGAGGAGAATAAAATAGCAGCAGAGAGCTGCAGTCTTAGGTCTGCTGCAGTGGAAGGAGCTTGTTGCTAGGATACCACAGGCCAGAGATGTTTCGTAGAAGAGCCTGAAAGGATACTCTTAGCAGAGGCAGTCCATGTCTTTGTATTCTGGGTGTTACATACTGTGTTCTCCATAAAGTCTGCTGACATCTTCTGGGTTGTGTGTGTTTTTCAGATGTTTGACTGGATCATGCACAACAAGGGTTTGTTCCTGGCAGGCTACACAGATATCGGTAACAACCACCTCCAAGCCGTGGAGCTGCAGACGCAGCACAAGCACTTTGCAATGAACTGCATGGTGAGAAAACCAGTCACACATGCAGACAGAATATTACCCTTACAGTCTGCTTAACGCTGTTTCACACTGCTGCTACATACAATTGTCCAAGCATGTAAACCCACTTCATTGAATTTCTTTATTTTGACATTTTGAGCACTGGGCAGAAATCCCATCGCGTCAGCACCATGGTCAGTGGCCGCAGGTCCTCGCAAAGCTTTTTAAAAAAGTTTTAATTTAATATTTCTTAAGAAGGCAAATCATATTCAGTTTTAAAAATAAAATATACATTGCTTATGCCTTTTCATTAAATTAAAATTGAACAGTAACATAAAAAGTGAAAGGGGAGAGAAAGATACAATAAAAAAAATAAAGAAAGGAGAAAGAAAATTCATGAGGGAGACCATTTTTCAACATGAATTGCCAATACAGTTTTAAAGTCATAAATACAAAAGTTGACTCTTACAAAAATTTGTTTAAACAGGCTTACCATATTCTGTCCATTTTGGCTACATTTCAAAAACCTGTTTGAATTCAAATTGAGAATGAAAGTTTTTCCATAATGTAAATACTGTGAGTAATAGTGATCCTCTCCTCTACTGTTGGTGGTTCCTGATAATACCATATTTTGGTAACAGCATTTTGTTCTTCATTCTAAATTGTTCTGTCCAACAACTGAGCGAACAGATGAGAGCTGAAGGCCTTTTGTGTTGGACAGGTTTTACTATTACTGTTTCTCCACACCAGGCATTCACAGACGCAAATGGTTCTCATAACGGATTTATTTGGTCTCTCCAAATCCACCGTGAAAACTGCACATACAAACATAATAGAAACTTCTTTGACAATGAACATACATTGTAAACAGACAGTTAAAACAAATAAATAAATCACCTCGTTGGCTGCATGCCGAGATGGGAGTTACTCTTAATGTCTTCTCATCCACATCTGGTATTCTTTGCATACAAACGTGGTGCTCCTGCTTCCAGCGTCTCTCTTCTCTGTCCGTACTATGTGCGCTAAGCAAGGTAAGCACTTCCGGTATTTTCAAAATAAAATTACTTTCAAAATAAACTTCTCATAACTTAACCAACATTTATCAAACAAAACACAACAGACTAACAAATGACCGTTACACTCCCACCAAATCACACTAATCTTAATGTGGGATTTTTCTCAGGTCTTGTATTATTAGACTGCCTCAATCAAAGTTACAACCTTCTGAACTGGTCTTTCAAGAAACACTGTTCCAATCGTGGACTTTCCACCTTTGTCAAGTGTGGTATCGCTAACTTGCAACTTAAATTTCCTTACTCTGCCATCTGATCCTGAATAAACCTCACTGACTCTGGCTAACCTCCATTGATTGCGTGGTGCTGAATCATCGTGAAGAAGAACAATGTCATTGATTTTTGAATTCCTCCTGTTCTTGTACCACTTCTGTCTTTGTTGAAGGTTCAACAAATATTCTTTCCTCCATCTAGTCCAAAACTGATTGCCTAAATACTGTACTCGACGCCATCTTTTTTGTAGGTACAAATCTTCCTTGACAAATTCTCCAGCTGGAGGCATGAGAATCGTAGACTTCATTGTCAGAATGTGGTTAGTAGTCAGAGGTTCCAGTGCATTCGGATCGTTGAGATGTTCAATAGTGAGTGGTCTACTGTTAACAACTGCCATGACCTCATAGAAAAAGGTCCGTAAGAAGGCACTATCTAGTCTTTGTGCAGACTGGTCAAGAATTGCAGTAAGAACACTTCTTATTGTTCTTATCTGTCTTTCCCAAACCCCACCCATGTGACTCGAAGATGGAGTATTCAAAAGAAACTCACAGCCAAGAACCTTTATTTTTTCTTGATCCATCCCTTTCATTAGTTGTTCAAGTTCTCTCCTTGCACCCACAAAATTAGTACCTCTGTCACTTCTTAGTTGACACACATTTCCTCTGACAGCAATAAATGCTCCCAAGGCATTGAGAAACGCATCAGTCGTCATATCTTGAAGCAGTTCAACGTGTATGGCTCTGGAGCATAAACACGTAAACAAAAGGCCATATCTTTTGAAAACCTTTCTTCCATCTTTGACAAGGAAAGGTCCAAAGCGTCCATCCCAACGTAAGTGAAAGGTGGTGACAGTTCTGTTCTGTCTTGTCACTCATTTTTTGTTCGTCAGTACATTTCCTGTATTTTCTGCACTTAACACACTTATAAATGTATGGTGAGACGGCACTGCTGCACCCAAGGATCCACCAGCCATTCGCTCGCAGTTGAATTGTTGTCATTCTTCTTCCTTGATGATGCACTCTTTCATGGACATGTTTAATAAGCAACCTTGAAAGATGACTGTTCTTGGGTAGTATAACTGGATGCTAAATGTTTGGATGTAGTGAAGATTGACTTAAGCGTCCTCTTACTCTCAGAATGCCTTTATCATCCAAGAATGGACTGAAATTCCACAGATTACTGTCCTTAGCCTTTGTGATTGTTTTCTTTGACTTCAAAATCTTGATATCTTCACAGAATGCTTCATTTTGAACAAGTCTTATGATTGTGTTTTCTGCGTTTCTTCTTTCTTCCAAATTTGTGCTTGTTGTTCTTTGCTTCCTTTCTTTGAATTCCTTGATAAATCGCTTCAATGTGGCAATTGCTCTCACCAGTCTTGTCCAATCAGAAAATTTCTGAAAATGATTTACGAATGATGGCGTTTTCTGTGTCGTCGTGTTACACACTATTCTTCGGAGTTCGGGGTCATCGTCCTTAATTTCTCCCACCATGGACTCTTTAACAGGTAAAGTACTTTGCCAGAGAAACATTGGACCTGTGAAACAATTAGAGTTCTTGAGTTGTTTCACCCTCAAACCTTGAGAAGCATCTGTTGGGTTGGTTGTTTCTTCTTCAGGAACCCTTTTTGCCTCTTTGCATGCACTTATGTCAGTCATAAAGTTCCCACAGTCTTCATAATATCCTTTATCCTTCCTTAATCTTCTTTCAAGAGACTTTAGGCGATGTAAAGCACTTACTTTGTTGTTAGGTAAGTTTGGTCTTGGAACTTTGAATGGTAAGGGCATTTCATAATGACCTGTTTCATTTTGTGTGATGTTGTCTTTTAATGTTGTCATGTACGACGGAGTTTTAGGGCCACGGCGAGGAAAAAAAATTCTGGCCAACATGACGAGATTAAAGTCGACACAAAGTTTCGAGAAAAAACTCGTCGTGTAGAGATAAAAGTCGAAATAAAGTTTCTAGATTAAAGTCGCAATGTTGCGCGAGAGCAGTAAAGCTGAGTCTTTCAGGAGTATTCATTGTTATGGCTAATGTTAGTGAGCTAGTGGCTTTGTATTTAAAAGTTTACGACAGAGTTTTATGGCCACCAAACAAAAGTAATTTTATTAGGAGATAAAAACTCGTAAATTTACGGGAAAAAAATCATAGATTAACGAGGAGAAAACACCGAAGTTGTCTGTTTATCGGAGCCTAGCTTGAAGATGAAATATGTGGAGCATTTTGTGAAGCTTTATTTCCGGATTAGGTTTAAAACAAAGAGATTCTGAACCTTTTGGCGACTCAAAATCAGATTATTGTCAGTGGAGCCGTCTTTCCGGGGTTCGGTGTCATTAAAGCGGACTTTCATATGTTTAATAATGAGCTCAGAGAAACGTTAGGTGTAGAGGATCGCTGCAGCCTTTATTCTCCTTTTCATTCACATAACCTGAAGTTCATCTGTCAAATTACGTCATGAATCTGTCATCCGATCACCAATGCGGAAGTAAACAGTGTTACATACACCCACTGCTGCAGACGAAGCGTCCCGTCTGATCATTAAAAAACAAAGATGAATGAAAATAGTCTGTTATATTAGCATTAAAACGTTGAAAAAGGCAAAAAGTGCTCCTCCTCCTCAGACGGAAGCATCACACAAACGTGGGATCTGGTCTTTGGTGGAGGAAGAAAGGATTCAAGTGGACAGCTGCGGGGAGACCCGATGGCTTCATCGGGCTGCAGAGATCCTGCAAACCAACCATCAATAAATAAAACTTTAATGAATCGTAAATCAATCAAATGAGCCTCCAGACATTTGGAACTTTATCAATAAACATTCAGCTCACCTGTTCAACTACGTTTAGTCGGTCTGCTCTGCTGCTGCACGGTGTTCACTTCCACAATAATCTCGTAAATTTACGAGTTTTTTTCTCTCGCGCGTAACATATTGCGACTTTAATCTCGAAATTTTATTTCGACTTTTATCTCGACACGACGAGTTTTTTCTCGAAACTTTGTGTCGAGTTTTTTCTCGTCATGACGAGATTAAAGTCGACATGACGACTTTAATCTCGTCACGTTGGCCAGAATTTTTTTTCATCACCGTGGCCCTAAAACTCCGTCGTAGTCATGAAAGTGAGATCTTCTTGAGAAACAAAATTCTCTTCCTCAACCTTTTCCTGAAAATCTAGCTCAAAGGCTCTGATGAGGTCAGATTGAGTTATTTCTTTCACTTTTGTTCTGTTGACGAAGTTCACTTTAGTTTTGAGGTTGACATAAGGTTTAACCATCGGTGTTACTTGCTGCACTATTATGCGATGACTTAAGCCTATAGCATCACTAAAATCAACATGAGGGTTTCCATGACCGACAATGCTCCACCCAAGGTCTGTGTGTTGAGCATAAGGCTCATTTTCTTTGCCAGACACAACTTCTCTTGGCAGTAAAGCTTGAGAACAGTTATAGCCAATGAGTAAACCGACTTTGCAGTTTTGCAGAGCTGGAATCTCATCTTGAAGATGTTCCAAGTGGGACCAGGCTTTAGCTGTTTCGTTTGTTGGTATGTGAGTCCTATTGGCTGGAATGAACTCACGTGTGAACGCTGGGGGTAAAGAAACTTTTTGTTAGTGCTGGAAAAGCCATGGCATTGTAAATGATTTACTTTTTGACAGTTTATCACTGTGTTCTTTGATGCCATTGTTGAGAGTTTGAGTTTGACTGCTTCCTTGCTGATGTCCAAAGTGTCTGCCACGTCCTTGAGAACAAAAGTTGTGTCACTCTGAGAATCTAGAAGTGCATATACGAGGACTTCTTTGGTTGGACGGGTTGACGATGAAAGCCATACAGGAACAACTGCAGCTGTTTGTGTTGTGGACCCATCATGCACCACTCTGTTTGAAATTGCAGATGGAATTATTTCGGGGTGAGGATTAGGTGAACATTCTTGGTCGTTCACTTGCATTGTGTTAGAGTCTGTTCTAGAAAGATGTTGATTGTTTTGTGAAGACCTTTGCTTTTCTTTGTCTCTCTCTTCATGCAGGCAAGTAGGATGTCGTCTTTTGCACATGTCACAGGTGCTCCTATTACTGCAGCTTTTCGAATGATGACCAAATTGTAGACATCCAAAGCATAATCTCTCAGATTGAACATATTTGACTCTATCCTTGAGATCTTTCTCCATGAAGTTTTGACATTTATGTAAAGTATGTCCAGTCCTTTTGCAAAACATGCATGTAGCCAGCGGTCTTTCAGTGGATTTTGTGTTCAGTGATTTAGCTACAAAACTGGAATGCTTCTGTGTTTTCTGTTTTTCAACTTCACCCTGTTTTATTGAATGCAGGGAAGTGATGGGATTGCATGCAATTTTAGCTTCTCTTGTTAGAAACTTAAACTCACTGAATGATGGAAAACGATTACTCTCTTCCTCTATTTCAATGGCCTTTCTGTTCCATCTTGCTGTCAACCAGTCTGGCAACTTTGACAAGATTTTTCTGTTTTCATTGCAGTCATTTAAGATATCCAATGTCTTGATATGAGCCATAGCTGTTTCACAACTATGAAGAAAATCAACAAACTCTCTTAACTCAAAACTGTCTTTGGATCCAATTTTTGGCCATGCTTGCAGTTTGTCTCTGTATGCCTTTGCAATCACAAACGGATTTCCATATCTTTCTTCTAACATCACCCATGCTGCAACATAAGCAGATTCAGTTCCAAGAAGGAAAAAACCATCTAGAGCTTGTCTGACTTGACCACCAACATATCGGCGAAGGTAATAGAGTTTTTCTTTATCTTGAATGCTCTTTTGATCAATTAAGGTTTGGAAAGAAAGTTTCCAATCATTGTACTTCAAGGGGTCGCCATTGAACATTGTTGGTTCGGGGACAGGAATTCTGTTTGCACTTAAAGCACTTGCTAGCATCTTGACGAGTTCTGCTGTCCCTTCACTCGCAGAAGCAGAGGAAGACTGCTGTGTAGCTGTTTGCATGAATGAGGGATTTGGGGGTTCTTGTTCTTTATCATCTGTCAGTGCAACTTTGTTTGCAACTTCATTTCTGTCTTCTTCCAAAACTTGACCTTGATACACCTGCAACTTTGCTTTTGCTACACTCAGATCTTTAACTGCTTCCAAATGTTTTATTCTTCGTTTTTCTTCAAGAGTCCTTTGCAGAAATGTATGCTCCTCTTCTAATTGAGCTTTCATTTTAATTTCTTCCTCTTCTCTCTGGATCCTGTGCCTAACCTCTTCTGCTTCTCGTTCCAAACGATGTCTCACAACAGCTGCTTCATGTTCTGCAATTTTCTTCTTCACTACTGCTTCCAGATTCTGTATTTCTGACTGCTCTTTTTCTTGTTCTTCTAACACTTTCAGAACAGCTTGATTTGCAGCAACTTCAGCAGCAACTTCTTGTTGTTTACAAGATGAGTTCTTTGAAATGTGTGGAACCTGCTTCTGGCCACTCTTGCTCTTCTTCAGCTGGCAATAAACCACCTAGTTGACTTGAAGCTCTTTTTACAACAAACTTGGAGACCTCTACACAGTGGTCTACTCTTCGTCTTGTGTCCTGATCTAGTACTGAAATGTTACGCAGTTCTTCATAAACAAGCTTAACATCTGCAGAAAGACCTGTGATATCACCAATAATATCATTTAGCAGCTTGTCCGAAGGTGAAACTGCAGACTGTGATAAGGACTGCTTAGAAAACTTAACATGAGATTTCCATTTGGAGTATATGTAGTTAAATCTTTGCTGAAGAGACTTTAACTTTTCATCTTGCAGTTCTTTCCCTTTCTCTGTTAGTGTTCTAGCTCTCTGACTTCGTCTAGGTAGCAACTCTTCAGCTAATTTTGGGGATTTTTCTTCAGAATTTGATTCCCCTTGATTATGAACATGAAAATCACCCTTTTGTGACATTTTAGAAATGATTACTTTTCAATCAAAAACACTTAGTTGAAATCAGGAACATCAATATCTTAAACCCAAATTTGGTATATTTTTTCAAACACTTATCTTTGCAGAACAAAAATTCTTAAACCTTAACTATGTAAATTTCAAACTCTTAACTTAAAACACTTAACTCACTAGAACACTTAACTTGAGTATGAAACAGTATGCACATTTCTCTCATTTCAAAACACACTTTAAGTTCAAAAATGAAATCCAGATGTAAATATCTTTGTCATGCTTCAGTCCGACGCACCAAATATGCAAGTCAGAATAGCTTCAAACCTTTGTGATCTCTTTTAACCACTCATCTGACTGTCCTTTGATGTCATGCTGCAGGCACGTGCTGGCTGCGTGGTCAATCTTGCGCTCTTTTTCTTCTCCACTCACGTCAAGGAGCAGTCGAGTTTTCACTGTTTCTCCACACCAGGCATTCACAGACGCAAATGGTTCTCATAACGGGTTTATTTGGTCTCTCCAAATCCACCGTGAAAACTGCACATACAAACATAATAGAAACTTCTTTGACAATGAACATACATTGTAAACAGACAGTTAAAACAAATAAATAAATCACCTCGTTGGCTGCATGCCGAGATGCGAGTTACTCTTAATGTCTTCTCATCCACATCTGGTATTCTTTGCATACAAACGTGGTGCTCCTGCTTCCAGCGTCTCTCTTCTCTGTCCGTACTATGTGCGCTAAGCAAGGTAAGCACTTCCGGTATTTTCAAAAGACAGACAGACACATACACACATACAGTCAGGACCATAAATTAATGGACAGAGACACATTCTTTCTAATTTGCAATCTAATTATGCAATCTTTTTGTTCAACCCATGGAATAAAAGCTGAAAGTCTGCACTTCAATGGCATCTGAGTTGTTTTATTTCAAATTCACTGTGTTAATGTACAGAAATTAAATTAGAAAGAATGTGTATCTGTCCAAATATTTATTGTCCTGACTGTAACTGTCCTGAGCCTGCAACATCCTCCTGGTGGTAACTGGCCTGAACCTTGTCTTACTATATTCCACTGTAGCTAACAGGCCTGAGCCTGCACTTTGCTCCTGTGAAGTTTGTTTTCATTCTGAGGTCTGTACTTTTCACTTCTGATAAGTGTTTACATGTGTGGATGATGTCATTACTTATTTTATGTATATGCCTATTGGCCTTTTGGGATCTTGGGATGAAAAGTTTTTTCTGGGCCTCTAGCAGGGGAAAATCACAGATTCATTTATTTGAATAGGGGGACAGCGCATATTAATAAACATTTCTGTCAATATGCCAGAGTTAGCCAAAGGGCTATTTTTCATCAGCAGTCCCTGGGAAGATGTTAAAAATCACCCTAAAAGATCAAAGTAAAATTACATATTTACATAACATTACATACATATATTAAACAATGCATTCAATAAAATAAGCAGTTAACCTAAAATCAAATTAGTGATAAAACAATCCAAAATCAGAAAAATGTAAGAACATACGTGCACATAAAAGACATGACAGTAGCGAGGAAATGTACTCAGTGTTGACAGCTCTGATTGTCAATGAGCCATTTCTTTAATTGTGTCTTGAATAAATGATATGTGTTTTGATTTCTGATACTAACAGGTGTGAAGTTCCACTCAGTAGCAGCTCTAACAGAAAAAGCAGTCTGACCAAAAACGCTTTTTCTGAAGGGAATGATACAGTCTCCTCTGACTGCACTCCGAGTTCTGCTGTGATCTGCTGTCCGGATGTTAACAAACTGGTGAAGAGGAGGGGATGATAAGCCATGAAGGATTTTGTACATGAGACAGAGATTTGAAAATGTGACCATGTTTTCCCAACTCAGTAAACCATGTTTTTGTAATATTGTACAATGGTGAAATATGTTGGGTTTTTTATCCAAGGTTTTAACAGTTTGTTTGTATAATGTTTGGACAGGTTTTAAAGATGTATTGCAAGCCTGTGACCAGACAGGCAAACAGTAGGTGATATGAGAGAAGATCATAGAGTGCATGTACATTTTTGCTGACTGTGTGGACATCTGGTGGCGAATGTATCTAAAATTACTGAGGTTGAATTTGATTCTGTTGCAGACTCTTTTGATGTGTGATTTGAAAGACAGCTTTGAATCCAGTAGGATACCCAGATATTTATATTCTGATACAATCTGTAGCCTTTCTCCTGAAACAAAAACATCTGGTTCAGCAGTGAGATTATTATTGGACTTGGTGAAAAACATTGCAACAGTTTTAGATGTGTTTAGCTGCAAACAAGAATATTTCAACCAAGCTGTGATGCTAACCATGGCATTGGTGAGCTTCTCAGACACCTGAGAGGAATTACTGCCATGAGCATATATTACAGTGTCATCAGCATACATCTGCACAGAAACATCAGGACAACTGGATGGAAGGTCATTAATGTACAATGAAAATAGCAAAGGTCCCAAAATTGATCCTTGTGGAATACCAGTTGGCAGACTGAGAGCTGCAGATTTAAATGACTGGACTTTGACAAGTTGGGAGCGGTCAGTGAGGTAAGAGTCAATCCATTGCAGTGCATCAGAAGAAAAGTTAAAATTGCATAATTTTGACAGTAAGATTTTGTGATTAACGGTGTCAAAAGCCTTCCTGAGATCCAGGAAAACAGCACCTACAACCCCCCCTCGGTCCAGCAAATTCCTGATATTTTCAGTGAAAAAACAGGTAGCGGTCTCCGTGGAGTAATTGGCTCTAAAGCCAAACTGCATAAGATGGAGAGAATAGAGTGTGGTGTCGAGGTGGTTTATAATTTGTTTAGCTACCAGTTTTTCTGCAATTTTTGACACTGTCGGAAGAATGCTAATGGGTCTGTAGTTGGACATGGAATGAAGGTCTCCACTCTTAAAAATGGGAGAGACAATGGCTGGTTTCCAAGTGCTCGGGAATGTTTTTTGTGAGAGGGATAGATTGATAATTTTGGTAATTGGGCGTGTCAGTGATGAACAGAGGTCCTTGAGCATCACTGTGTCCAAGCCAAATATGTCTTTACACCTGGATGGTTTGAGTAAATTGATGGTCTGTGATACATCGGATTCTGTGATGTTTGTGAAACTAAATGTTGGTTGGCTTGCGTCTATTGAAAGATTGTAGGTTTCCACAGGTGTGAAACAGCTCGCTATGTTGGCCACAGAATCAATGAAATAATGGTTAAATGCCTCTGCTATGACTTGAGCATTGTTTGTTAGTTGTCTGTTTATTTTAATTTCTAGAATGTTTTGTTCTTTGGGGCGATCACCTGTCATTTTTCTTATCTGGTTCCATATTATTTTAGAGTTTCCATGTGATTTTTCAATTATTGTGAGGAAGAAATCTGCTTTTGCTTTCCTTAATGATCTTACCACCTTATTTCTCAGTATGGCAAAAAGACCTCTGTCATGGGTTGATTTAGTTTTATTTGCTTTTTTTAAGGCTTGGTCTCGTTCTTTCATGAGTTTTATGATGTCAGAGTTCATCCATGGAACAGTGTTTTTGTATGGTTTCTGCTTGATTTTTTGTGTGAATTCAGTAATTGTTCTCTCAAGTGTTTTAAGGAATAGTTTGCCATCATTTTCAGTGTCAACTGATGGTAAAATGTTATCCCACTGAATTTGATTGGCTTCATCTACAAAGTTTTGATATTTATTTTTAGGTATTGTAATAATTTCTTTGACTCCAGCACAAGAATGGAAACGCTTTTTAGTGAGTTTTCTAGAGAGGAGAGTTAAATTGTGGTCTGATAAACCGGTTAACATGTTAAATGATTTTGCAATTCTTTCTGGTCTGTTGGTAAATATGAGATCAATTTGCGTCATGGTAGATTTAGTTATTCTTGTTGGGCCACGGATGACTTGTGTTAAATTAAACCTGTCAGTGATTTGCTTGAGTTTTTTCCTTGAGGATTTGACCTCCCAGTCAATGTTGAAATCACCCATGATAATAATTTCTTTGTCACAGTTGCTTTCTTTTAACAACTTCTCAAAGTGTTCATAAAATCTGTTATCTGCAGATGGAGGTCTGTAGATAACAACAAGGATAAATGACATTTGTGGTGAAAGGGAGATTGTGAGCCCCAAACATTCCAACTGAGCTGCAATATTCTCAGACTCTTTCTGATTTCAAATCATTGTTTGGTGTCAAATATATTCATCTTAATGTGTGCAGCCTACCATAGATGGACTTAGTCAGAATTTGGGTTCAATCTACAGGTGCAGATGTTGTTATAATTTCTGAAACTTGGTTAACTAAATCTATTACTAATGAAGATATTAACATATTTGGGTACATTGTTTATCACAGGCCAAGAAGAGGAGGCGTTGTAGCTATCTATGTCAAATCAAGATTCAATGCTTCTGTTATTTTGTCCCAATTGATCTGCAAACAATTGGAATTTTTGGCTTTGAATGTAGAAATAGTAAAATCTCTTTCTATTACTTTCTCTTTTCTGTTGTTGGATGTTACCGCTCCATTTACTTCAAAAGAGGCATTACTTTCACTACAGCAGCTTTTGACTAAAGTAAATTACACAGAATTTCTTTATGGACAGAGACACATAGACAGATCTAGAGATTCCTTCAGCTTTAGATAACAGAATTATACCGTTCAGAGAAAGATTTCTCATTAACCACATGTTATAAGGCGCGGTGGAGTTTAGAAACAAAGGATTTGTATGTTTGTGTCAGTGGGGGGGGGGGGCTCGAAAATATTCTAATCTTCAGAAAGGGGGGCCCTGCAGAAAAAGTTTGGGAACCACTGCCCGAGCGGTGAACAGCAGACTAGCCGCGCTCGGGGGGTGACAGCTGGCTCAATTCGCCAACCCTTCGGTTGTTGGACGGCCTTGCTGTACCGCCTGAGCTAAACTGCCGCCCGTCCCAATTAAGGGACGTGATTTTCAGACAGTCAGGACAACAATGAGAAGCAATGTGTATCATGTCAAACGTTTTTTTTTTAATGAGCCTGCAGTCATCTTACCACGTTTCAAAGAGTTGCTGTGCCATGTAACGACACAGAGAAAAGCAAGTAAGAACTGTTTTTTTAGATGTGTGTGAATAATAGTTAGACAATGTGTTAAAATAAACCTATCAAGTAAACAGTTGGCCCCTTTTTCTATTTGATAACACGGCAATCTTTGCTTTATATTTGTCTGCAGCTCATACGTTGAGACATTCCTACTCTGTTTACATCACATGCCCACCGGTTACAGTGGCCGTTTTGCTTCAGTTGTTACGATCTGGACACGAACCATGTTCAGACTGAGAAATCTGAGTAAACCGAAGCTCAGTCTGATTGGAAACGAACCGAGACCACCCCAAAAGAGGGGTCATAGAGCGGTTACTGGTCCTGGAAATAATGTCTGGTTCACTTTATGCAAGCCAAAAGTGTCGACTGAATAAACCCTAAAACAAAGCATTGCGAGGGACAGTGGCAGGCGCTGACCATGGTGCTGATGTGATTTGTGCTCAGTGCCCTGAATATCAAAGTGAAGAAATCTAATAAAGTGTAGGTTTACATGTTCTTTGCATGGACTTGTATTATGGTTTTAATGTGGTTCCTTTGTGATGCATCTAGGAAAATGTCATGTACAAACCACAACTTTTCACACTGTTTTCTATGTATATTCACGTATGGCTAGTTTTCATCCTTGCAATATGCTCAAAATGTACAGTCGTGGGCCAAAGGTTTTGAGAGTAACATAAATATTGGAAATTTGAAAAGTTCGTGCACACGTTTTTATAATAGCAATTTGGATATACTCCAGAATGTTATGCAGACTGGTCAGGTGAATTGCATAGTCCTTCATTGCCATAAAAATTAAATTCATCCCAAAAAAACTTTCCACTGCATTTCATTGCTGTCATTAAACATTGTCTTGTTAAGTCAGGTGAGATGTTGACAAGAATGAGGCTGGAGATCATGATATCAGGCTGATTGCATTAGAATGGCACCTGACATGTTAAAAGGAGGGTGATGCTTAAAATTATTGTTCTTCCATGGTGACCGGCAAAGAAACGTGTGCAGCCATCATTGCGTTGCTTCACAGGCAAGAATATTGTGGCAACTAAGATTGCACCTAAATCAACACTTTATAGGCTCATCTAGTATTTCAAGGAAAGAGGTTCAATTCTTGTTAGGAAGGCTTCAGGGATGGATGAACACAGTATTGATATTCTGGTGATGGTAAATGGTTTTAGATCTTTTAGGTGAATTGAATAATTTCCCACTGCACACCTGACCATCTCTAACAGCACAATAGTGTACCACAGCTCACTGGTTTAAATCAATAACTACGTAGTTTTCAAAATTAAAAAAAATTGGTTTTGAAAAAGTATTGGGACATTTACATAATAGTATAATCAAATCAATTCAGTCATTTTGCAGTGACATCCATTTGCATCAAATACTTCCAAACTAACCTCTGGGCTCTTTGTCTGTGGTCCAGAATGTGTACGTGAACATCAACCGGATCGTCTCAGTCGGCAAACGGCTTTTGGATTCTGGTCACTACGCCACGCAGCAGATCAAGCAGATTTCAGGCCAGTTGGAGCAGGAGTGGAAGGCTTTTTCGGCCGCTCTGGATGAACGCAGCACACTGTTAGAAATGTCAGCCAACTTCCAGCAGAAATGCGACAAGGTAAGTGTGACTGATTAATCTGCTTCACAGGTTGCAGTTGCCCTTTGTGGGGCTGTATTCAGCTATAATCTGCTGTTGTCATAGAAACTGTTAGCATGTCTTCTTTCTCGTCCACAGCTCAGAAACTAGGAGTAAACAAACTCTGGGACTGTTTTTAGGCAGACCTGTTTCATCTCTTGATCCTTTATAAAACGTATTTGTTTTATTAAATTGAGTTTCCTTTGGGATGAGGGTTGTACTGTAATACAAGAATATTAATCACTTTAATAAAACTAAAATTTCAGCTTTTACTTACTTTTTAACAAAAAATTGCATTTTCCAAAATTTGTCAGGAGTATGAATAATTTCAGGATGGAGTGCATAACTGTTGTGTTTTATCATTTGATGGACTGTTGCAAGAAAAAGTTTGTAAAACTTTTGGGTTTCCTTTGATTTCTGCGAAAATCAAACAGAAAATGTTTTGTGATGTTAATCTAGGTCTCAACCAGGGTTGTAGGGATTAATCGATTAATGAATTATTGGATTAATTAGTTTCTATTCCCGAAATCAAACAAGATTGATTTGATTAAATTAGAATCAAATCAATCTGGTTGAAAATGAAATAAATCTATTTTAATTAATATTGGAAAAAAATCATTAGGATTGAGGTACGCTATGTTTAATTGACTATAAAGTAAAAATGACCAAGCGCATTACAGCGGACAACACAAGTGATGTCGGCAAAAACTGATCAGTCCATCATTCCGGTCCAGTATGTGGAAACAGTTTGAATTGAGCAAAGTCATGTGACCATCCAGTGTACTAGAATGTTCCCGTTGCATTCTTTGGATGTGGAAAAACAACATTGGGCTAAACTTTAGGAAACTAAAATATGAATGGATTTGACTTTAATACTTGTTCGGCACTGTTCAGCCCCCAAGTATTTATCTCTGAGTTGCATTGCCTGACGTTTTGGTTGAAGATCCAGTTTAGGTCAGTTTTTGAGTAATAGTAGATCTATCCAGCCGTAAAGTTTAGATCCAGATTGCAGCTCAGACAAGGAAAGCAAAGATGTTCATGAATCTATTTGTCTGACAGTGGATGTATCAGAATGGGGTGGAGGAGGGAGCTCGTAACCCACCTATTGTAGTTTCTGTGTAATAACTACAAGCTTTTGAATAAAGAAATACCGGTACTCAGAAATGTTTTAATCTTAAATTCTTGAGAAAAATACTACAAAAACATGTTAAAAGCACAATTTTCATTGGAGTGAGTCTTTATATTTGTTTTTCTGCAGAATGTAAAATTTTTATTGCAGAACTTGAGCTTGAACAATTGTGTTTCTGGGGAAAATGTGTGTGTGTGTAAGTCACTGGGTTAGCTATGGTTTGATGACGCACTAAAAGATGGTTAGAGGAACAAAACATTTCCTTAAGTTATCTACCTAAAGCTAAACTATGTGAACATAAGTGTGACAAAATATCTAAACTGGCTTGTTTAGGGAAAAAAAGTAAATAATCTGATACATTTTTTAAATACCGGTAGATTTTCATTTCTAAGAAGTCTCCATAAAAACCCAGCCAACAGATGTACTCTAGGGGGCGACAGTGGCTCAGGTGGTTGAGCGGGTCGTCCAATGATCGAAGGGTTGGCGGTTCGATCCCCGCTCCCGCCAGCCAAAAATGTTGTTGTGTCCTTGGGCAAGACACTTCACCCTCGTTGCCTCCAGTGTGGCTCCACTGGTGTGTGAATGTGCATGAATGCTCCCGGTGATGGTCAGAGGGGCTGTAGGCGCGAAATGGCAGCCACGCCTCTGTCAGTCTGCCCCAGGGCAGCTGTGGCTACAACCGTAGCTTACCGTCACCAAGTATGAATGAGGCGTGAATGAATAATGGACACAATGTAAGTGCTTTGAGCGTCTTGAAAAGCGCAGATAAATCCAATCCATTATTATTATAGTTATCACTCTAGTTATCACAAGGCATAATTAGACAGAAATAACTTTGTAATATCTCTTTTAGAAATAGTAATTTCTAGTTAGATGGAGAGTTTAGAGTTGCAGTGACAAACACTACATTCAGCCAAAAAAACAATTTTTAGGAGTAATAGTAATAACAGTGAGCATGCAGGCACTTTAGCATGTTAAATTCTTGTTTGGGACTTTCTCCTCAACTGTGAAGGACCATTGTTTAACATTGCATGTACTTTATTGCAGTATATAAACAATGTGGAGTCATGGTGCAAGGCGTGTGGAGAGGTAGATCTGCCCGCTGAGCTGCAGGACCTTGAAGATGCCATCCACCATCACCAAGGCTTGTACGAACACATCACTGCTGCTTATTCCGAGGTAATGTTATATTACGAACGGAATCTCCTAACTAATGGCTTAGCGAAATTTTTCAGCCAATTCCATTCCATTTTTCTATATGCCTCAAACAATCGGAAGGAGGCTTCATCTGAGAATATGACTTTGCCCCAGTCCTCAGCAGTCCATTTGCCAGACTTTTTGCAGAAGATCAATCTGTGAAATAGAGTTCATAGTGTCTTAAACTATTAACTGTCTTCCTGGTTCATTTGTTGTTAGACACGGGATGTGTTTTAACATAGCTGACATGTTTCAACGGTGGTCTTCGTCAGAGTTGTCGTCAGATGGTTCTGTGTGACGTGTATAAAAACAGGAACCAGGAAGTCGGATCAATCTGATGTTTTTGTTGGAGAGAAGTGTCTTATTTGCTGCCCTTCTTGACACCAGGCCATCTTCCAACAGTCTTGGCCTCACTGTGTGTGCAGAAGCGCTCACACCTGCCTGCTGCCATTCCTGAGAAGGTCTGCACTGGTGGCACTCCAATCCCACAGCTGAATCCTCTTTAGAAGACTATTCTGGCGCTTGCTGGTCTTTCTTGGACACTTTGAAGCCTTCTTAACAAGAATTGAACCTCTTTCCTTGAAGTACTAGATGAGCCTATAAAGTGTTGATTTAGGTGCAATCTTAGTTGCCACAATATTCTTGCCTGTGAAGCCATTTCTATGCAACGCAATGATGGCTGCACACGTTTCTTTGCAGGTCACCATGGAAGAACAATAATTTTAAGCATCACCCTCCTTTTAACATGTCAGGTGTCATTCTAATGCAATCAGCCTGATATCATGATCTCCAGCCTCATGCTCGTCAACATCTCACCTGACTTAACAAGACAATGACTGGAATGATCTCAGCTGGTCCTTTAATGACAGCAATGAAATGCAGTGGAAAGTTTTTTTGGGATGAATTTAATTTTCATGGCAATGAAGGACTATGCAAATCATCTGACCAGTCTGCATAACATTGAAGACAAAAGTATATCCAAATTGCTAATTTGCTTCTGAACAGAAACTGTAGATTCTGCTATGCAGTGGAAGATAAGATAAGAACATGCGAGAGCATGAATCTCCACCCCCACATGCACGTGCACAGTGTCACACTCCTCCCTGTCTGCTTTATCCCTCTTTTCTAACCCCCAGTGTATTGATGGACAGATATCTTCCGCTTATCTTAGTGTCAGATGATCAGTCTTGGATGTAATATTTGTCTTTCTAGCAGATCTAGCATAAATGTTACAAAGCTTAAAATCATAACCTACTCAAATTGGCAACTTGGCACTTGTATCCCCTCTCTTTGTCCCCCTCTCTCTTCTTTTTTTCTTCGACCCCCCCCCTCTCACATTTTTACCCTTTCTCTCTCCTTTGTAAAAAAAGAAAAAGAAAATATATATGTAAAATATAAAATGTTATACTCATAAACTTTTAAAACCTTTACATTTTTCAACTAAATGTTTTAATGAAACTACAGGTGAGCCAAGATGGCAAAGCTTTGTTGGACAAGCTGCAGCGACCTCTGACCCCTGACAGCACTGACTCCCTGACAGCGTCAGCAAATTACTCCAAAGCGGTGCACCATGTCCTGGACATTATCCATGAACTGCTGCATCACCAGAGACAGCTGGAAAACATCTGGCAACACCGCAAAGTGCGGCTTCACCAGCGGCTGCAGCTCTGTGTCTTCCAGCAGGATGTCCAGCAGGTACTTTGAGGCATCAACATCTTATTGTAACTGTTTATCTGTTGGAGTTCTGATGTTTCTTTAACATCAAATTGTGGAGGAAAGGCAAAGGTATCTCTAAGGTTGAAGCTTTAACATTAACCAGAAAGAACAGCTCAAAATTAGCCCATAATCTTGTAATATGAGGATGTGCCTGCTGCCAAAAAACCCTGAGTATTTCTCAGAGTGGGTGACATAGCAACTGTTGCTATGGTTACTGAATTGGGTCATGTGGCCTTGCAGATGGTGTTCATCCACTCATGCTGAGAAGGACAAAGTGCAGAGAAGGGAGTGTGTGAAGATGACTCCTACAGCACCAACATGCTCTTCTCTTACATCATTTCATTAGCCACTGTGCTGCTGCCTCAAATGCCGTTTGAGACCACCACCTTGTGGTTAATCTTAGAAAGTCCTTGTATTTGTTTGCAGGTTTTGGACTGGATTGAAAACCATGGAGAAGCATTCCTCAGCAAACACACGGGAGTGGGAAAGTCCCTGCACCGAGCCAGGGCCCTACAGAAACGACACGAGGACTTTGAAGATGTAGCTCAGGTAACTGTCGTCCTCTGGTGGTGCTGAAAAACTTCAGTTGCAGCTGTTAAAATCTGTGTGTTAAAAATATTCATTTTCAATATTTGAAATTTAGAATATATGAAACTGGAAAGTATGCTTAATGATTTTCACATTTTGTAACACTTATAATGTAATCAATGTTATTGGATTCCATTTAAAGGCGTAACATGAAGCATAAATCTTTAGGGCATCTGTTGCTACATCGGTAGTTACTATCACCAAGTCTGAATGAGGAGTGAATAAATAATGGATACATTCTGAGCGCTTCAAGCGTCTGGGAATGCACAGATAAATCTAATCCATTATTAATAATATTATTAATCAAATTAATGAAAGTAAGTCAATAATAACAATTTTGGTGATTTTTCTCTCTATGCTAGTTTGAAAACAAAAGAAAAATGTTGAAATGAAATTTTCAATAACGCAATTTAACTGCTGCCAAATAGTGAACAAGCTACTTCAATTCAATTTAATTTTATTTGTATAGCCCAAAATCACAACAGTCGTCTCAATGGGTTATTGTAAAGTAGGGCTGAAATGATAAGGATGATGAATACATAGAATTCAATAGGAAAATTTTAAACTGAACTAAATTAACAGACTAACCTAAACTGGGCTACTCTGCTGAGTTCATTTATTTGTAAATCTGACTGATGCGTCAGTGCCTCACCAGCCGTGAACCCCTCTGCACGTCACTGCATTCATTCTACAACTGGGAAAATGCACCTTTTTTAAAAAGTACATCATAAATTAACAAAGTAAAAATAGAATTTTTCTTCTTCCTATTATTTTTATCTTACTCTCTCTGCACCCTTTTCCCTCTGCTGGCCTGGATTGCTTTTATCAAATCTGTAGGGTTTGTCTTTGTGAGGTTCTTTGCTCTTTGCCTGCTTGTAACCCTCCACTCTGCTGCCTCTTACAGAACACCTACACCAACGCCGACAAGCTGCTGGAGGCGGCAGAGCAGCTGGCTCAGACAGGAGAGTGTGACCCAGAGGAGATCTACCAGGCGGCCCACCAACTGGAGGACAGAATCCAGGATTTTGTACGGCGTGTAGAACAGCGCAAAGTCCTCCTGGATATGTCTGT
>CM074488.1:32306284-32370909 GCA_037389245.1 Oryzias sinensis | reverse complement strand
CGCTTGCTGGTCTTTCTTGGACACCTTGAAGCCTTCTTAACAAGAATTGAACCTCTTTCCTTGAAGTACTAGATGAGCCTATAAAGTGTTGATTTAGGTGCAATCTTAGTTGCCACAATATTCTTGCCTGTGAAGCCATTTCTATGCAACGCAATGATGGCTGCACACGTTTCTTTGCAGGTCACCATGGAAGAACAATAATTTTAAGCATCACCCTCCTTTTAACATGTCAGGTGTCATTCTAATGCAATCAGCCTGATATCATGATCTCCAGCCTCATGCTCGTCAACATCTCACCTGACTTAACAAGACAATGACTGGAATGATCTCAGCTGGTCCTTTAATGACAGCAATGAAATGCAGTGGAAAGTTTTTTTGGGATGAATTTAATTTTCATGGCAATGAAGGACTATGCAAATCATCTGACCAGTCTGCATAACATTGAAGACAAAAGTATATCCAAATTGCTAATTTGCTTCTGAACAGAAACTGTAGATTCTGCTATGCAGTGGAAGATAAGATAAGAACATGCGAGAGCATGAATCTCCACCCCCACATGCACGTGCACAGTGTCACACTCCTCCCTGTCTGCTTTATCCCTCTTTTCTAACCCCCAGTGTATTGATGGACAGATATCTTCCGCTTATCTTAGTGTCAGATGATCAGTCTTGGATGTAATATTTGTCTTTCTAGCAGATCTAGCATAAATGTTACAAAGCTTAAAATTATAACCTACTCAAATTGGCAACTTGGCACTTGTATCCCCTCTCTTTGTCCCCCTCTCTCTTCTTTTTTTCTTCGACCCCCCCCCCCTCACATTTTTACCCTTTCTCTCTCCTTTGTAAAAAAAGAAAAAGAAAATATATATGTAAAATATAAAATGTTATACTCATAAACTTTTAAAACCTTTACATTTTTCAACTAAATGTTTTAATGAAACTACAGGTGAGCCAAGATGGCAAAGCTTTGTTGGACAAGCTGCAGCGACCTCTGACCCCTGACAGCACTGACTCCCTGACAGCGTCAGCAAATTACTCCAAAGCGGTGCACCATGTCCTGGACATTATCCATGAACTGCTGCATCACCAGAGACAGCTGGAAAACATCTGGCAACACCGCAAAGTGCGGCTTCACCAGCGGCTGCAGCTCTGTGTCTTCCAGCAGGATGTCCAGCAGGTACTTTGAGGCATCAACATCTTATTGTAACTGTTTATCTGTTGGAGTTCTGATGTTTCTTTAACATCAAATTGTGGAGGAAAGGCAAAGGTATCTCTAAGGTTGAAGCTTTAACATTAACCAGAAAGAACAGCTCAAAATTAGCCCATAATCTTGTAATATGAGGATGTGCCTGCTGCCAAAAAACCCTGAGTATTTCTCAGAGTGGGTGACATAGCAACTGTTGCTATGGTTACTGAATTGGGTCATGTGGCCTTGCAGATGGTGTTCATCCACTCATGCTGAGAAGGACAAAGTGCAGAGAAGGGAGTGTGTGAAGATGACTCCTACAGCACCAACATGCTCTTCTCTTACATCATTTCATTAGCCACTGTGCTGCTGCCTCAAATGCCGTTTGAGACCACCACCTTGTGGTTAATCTTAGAAAGTCCTTGTATTTGTTTGCAGGTTTTGGACTGGATTGAAAACCATGGAGAAGCATTCCTCAGCAAACACACGGGAGTGGGAAAGTCCCTGCACCGAGCCAGGGCCCTACAGAAACGACACGAGGACTTTGAAGATGTAGCTCAGGTAACTGTCGTCCTCTGGTGGTGCTGAAAAACTTCAGTTGCAGCTGTTAAAATCTGTGTGTTAAAAATATTCATTTTCAATATTTGAAATTTAGAATATATGAAACTGGAAAGTATGCTTAATGATTTTCACATTTTGTAACACTTATAATGTAATCAATGTTATTGGATTCCATTTAAAGGCGTAACATGAAGCATAAATCTTTAGGGCATCTGTTGCTACATCGGTAGTTACTATCACCAAGTCTGAATGAGGAGTGAATAAATAATGGATACATTCTGAGCGCTTCAAGCGTCTGGGAATGCACAGATAAATCTAATCCATTATTAATAATATTATTAATCAAATTAATGAAAGTAAGTCAATAATAACAATTTTGGTGATTTTTCTCTCTATGCTAGTTTGAAAACAAAAGAAAAATGTTGAAATGAAATTTTCAATAACGCAATTTAACTGCTGCCAAATAGTGAACAAGCTACTTCAATTCAATTTAATTTTATTTGTATAGCCCAAAATCACAACAGTCGTCTCAATGGGTTATTGTAAAGTAGGGCTGAAATGATAAGGATGATGAATACATAGAATTCAATAGGAAAATTTTAAACTGAACTAAATTAACAGACTAACCTAAACTGGGCTACTCTGCTGAGTTCATTTATTTGTAAATCTGACTGATGCGTCAGTGCCTCACCAGCCGTGAACCCCTCTGCACGTCACTGCATTCATTCTACAACTGGGAAAATGCACCTTTTTTAAAAAGTACATCATAAATTAACAAAGTAAAAATAGAATTTTTCTTCTTCCTATTATTTTTATCTTACTCTCTCTGCACCCTTTTCCCTCTGCTGGCCTGGATTGCTTTTATCAAATCTGTAGGGTTTGTCTTTGTGAGGTTCTTTGCTCTTTGCCTGCTTGTAACCCTCCACTCTGCTGCCTCTTACAGAACACCTACACCAACGCCGACAAGCTGCTGGAGGCGGCAGAGCAGCTGGCTCAGACAGGAGAGTGTGACCCAGAGGAGATCTACCAGGCGGCCCACCAACTGGAGGACAGAATCCAGGATTTTGTACGGCGTGTAGAACAGCGCAAAGTCCTCCTGGATATGTCTGTATCCTTCCACACGCACGTCAAAGAGGTGGGAAGAGACGATAAGTGATGATCTAAAAGGTTCACTGAGTAAATTTATAACACAGCGTTTATAAAGTTCAATTCAGTGGCAGACCGTCCAGGCCTGCAATGCCTTAAGGCAGTGGTCCCCAACCACCAGGCCGGGCCGCGGGACACTTGGGACCGGGCCGGGCCGTGGGAAATTTTGGCACCGGGTCGCACAGAAAGAAAAAATAATTTACATCTTATTGTTTTCTCTCTCGAAAAAAACGTTTTATTTTGAACTGACCGGATTCTCTCTGTTACATCCGTCACACTTAACGCACTTCACAGTCGCGACACCAAACATCACGTGATACACCCCGCTAAAATTAAACCCAAACAACCCAAACCAAAATGTTGTTGCCCCCCCCCCCCCCCCACACACACACACAAACACACACACCCACACCCGTCCGCAGTAAACGTGTCTTGCGTGTCTGCTCTTTAGCAGTGATGTGACTGGATTTACACAATCTGTAATTAACAAAAACTGGCAGTCCTCCTCCCGTCCTCTAGCTGCTCTCCATGTAGAAGAAGTTTACCAGTCAAGGCCTGAAATGATACACCAAAGATACATCAAAAACTACACAGTAAGAGTTCACCTCTGTATGAGGTAGGATTATTTTACTATAACCTAAAAAAACCTAAGTGCATCACAGTGGACAACACACATGTGATGTCAGCAAATACTGATCAGTCCATCATTCCAGTCCAATCAATATGTGGAAACACTTTGAATTTAGCAAAGACGTGACCGTCCAGTGTCTAGAATGTTCTAAGAATGTTCCCTTTGGATTCTTTGGATGTGGAAAAACAACAGTGGTGAACTTTAGGAAACTAACATGTGAATGGATTTGACATTCATTCTAGTTTGGACACATGTTTCATTTAGACTTGATAATCTGGAAGAATTCCAAGAATCGGGATTGTTCAAATGAACCAAAATCAAAAGTGAGTTGGATAGTCAACCACAAATATTGAATTGGATTGATGTTAAAACGAATTGTTACAGCCCTGATATACATATAAAACAGGATGGTGTCACACACATAAAATAGTTAGAGAATGATTTTGGCAAAACTGAAGGCCCGGCTCTGAAATGCATGGACCACCACTGGTTTATATATTTTTGATTTCAAAGATGAACATTTTTCTAGTTGTGAATCACATAATGAATATGAAAAGAAGTCGGTGGTGCTAAGAAGGATCTGTTTTGGTTTTCCTGTTTGTGTGTTGCACTGCATGAAAGCTCTGTGTGTTTGTTCACCTTCCTAAAAAAAATACTTGAAACAAGCTATTCTAATTCCACACCTTTTACAGCAAAGTTGTAAAAAAATGGATTACACATTTGCAGAGATCTTTGTTGGGTTTTTTAAGAGCACTAACACCCCCCCACCCCCTTCTGCTCTCCTTTTGTAGCTGTTGACATGGCTGGAGGGCCTCCAAAAAGAACTTCTGGACGATGTTTATGCCGAGTCTGTGGAAGCTGTCCAGGATCTGATCAAGCATTTTGGACAACAGCAGCAGACCATATTACAGTTTTCGGTCAACACCGTCAAGGAGGGAGAAGACCTCATCCAGCAGCTGAGGTTCAGTTCAGCGGCACTTTGCTTTCGACGTTTTTCACCAAATATTTCTGCACATCCAGAAAGGATGCCTGCAGTTCCCTTCCTGTTCATTTTTCTTCTTTTTAGCAATTTTCTTTTTAGCGATTTTAGCGATAAATTTGAATTTGCTGTTCAGGATGGCAAATTCAGGAGGTCAGCCCACCCATCTCTTGCATTGCAGATGTTAAAATAGCAGCTTGCAAAGAGCAGCTTGTTCATCACGGCAGTGATGAGGACTCTTCTAAAGAATAGTCTTTTAGATCCAAACAACTTTAATAATTATCGACCAGTATTCAACTTAACGTTTTACGTGTAAAATGCTAGAAAAGACTGGTTTAATCCAATTTTTTAAGTAAATATAATACCTTTGAAAAGTATCAATTTGGTTTGAGGACAAATAACAGCACAGAGACAACCCTTGTCAAAATAGTAAATGATATTAGATGTAACCTGGACTGTCAGAAACTCAGATTTATTTTAGGGCCACCACGTTTAAATCAATATATGCTGCCACCTGGGGACGTCATCAGGCATTTGTTTTCATAGCTACACCAATGATAGACAACTTTTCATCGCTGTGTCTCCTGATGACAAAGAGTCAGTAAACATAAATCTAAACTTTTTTTTAGACATTAAGTCATGGATGGCAGAGAACGTCTTACAGCTCAACCAGGACAAAACAGGTTTTAGTGATTGGTTCTGAAGACAAGAGAGAGGATTTTTTGTGACTCTGAGATTAATTTTGTCCCAAAAAACAAGATTATAAAAAAAAACGTTGCCAGAGTCTGCCCATTTCTCTCTCTTGCCAGCACAAAGGTTTTAATCTATGCTTTTATTTTTTTAGTGGACTACAATATTGTAATGCCCTGTTCTCTGGTCACCTAAGAAGAACGATATTAAACCTTCAACTGCTGTATTTTTCGAAGTATCAGTCGTGTGCTTTTTTTTTCATAGTTTGGCCAGGAATCCTACTTATACTCAGAAACGCCATATATCAGATATTTTTTACCTAAATAGACTCATACCTTTATTAATTTCCCACTAACAACCAGTTATTTTCACTGCATTGTTTTTCTATTGACAGCAATGCAGAAGAAAGGCCGTCCAAAACAATTAAATAATGTTTCAGTCCTGAACCTTAAGATGTTTTTCTTATTTACAACAAACAGGATATTATTATGGCCTGCAACAGTCACTTTCTGCAATGACCATATTGTTTTCGCAGTTTAAAAATATTTTCTGCGCCTTTGAGCAAAAATTTGACCCCCGCCACATGCGGGAAAACAAAAAATTATTTTTTGCATACACCTACAGTACTGACCAAAAGTTTCGACACACCTTCTCACACACACCTTGGACATTTTTTTCAATGTCTCCCAAACCACCTTACCAAAATATAGTGGTGTATGATGTTGGGATGTTGAACCCATAATTCAGCATATATTAGGAATCATAAGGTCACATGATTTGGAAGCTGTTGAAAAAGTACCAAAATATTTTTCTTATGAAAACTTTGCAAAAAAATAAGGTTGTTTAGGCGCAACATTAGGAAGTGTTAATTGTACATTTTTTTGCAGAGCTTTTAGTCCTGGGTTTTGTTCTAAAATCTTTGCCATATCATGCACTTAGTTTAGTTTTGTTAGTTAGTTAGTTTAGTTAACATTGAGTGAAAGTTTATTTATGTCAAAACATGTTTTAGTTTCCCTAATCTGTATTTGCTGTTTTTACAACTTCTCTGAGATTCTCCCCTGTACATCTCCCCTTTTCTGATTTATTTGCCTAGTTTATTTCGTCAGCTAACTTTGGCCCTATTTTTTAAACTCCCCAGTCATATCCTGAATATTGTTGTACATCTCATTTTTATCAACTAAAAAGTCTGGATAAGCCCCTTTCAGAGGGATTACAATGAAAACGGATACAGCATTCTTTAAAGATGTTGCATCTGCTGGTTTTCTTCCTCCATCTTTGAAATCAATTTATTATGACTCGTTATGAGACGAGGAGCTAAAGTTAATAGCAAGGATTTCCTGAATCATGCCTCCTTCGATATGCTGGGATATGGCTCAGAAAACAAAGACCTCTTTGAATGTGTTTTTGTTGTGTATTGTCTTGAACATGTGCAAAAACTTCCTGACAAAGTTTGTTTCTATGCCAGTGGTCTTCTGGACTTGCTGATGTTTTCCTAAATATCAAGGTTCAGGTTCTGGGGCTTACAGTATAGCTTTAATGGAAAGTCTTTTTAAAGGGGTTGATGCTCAGACAGACTTCCTTAGCTGTGTCCTTAGCCCCTTTACAAGTCTGCTCTGACATTGTTAAAGGATCATGATTTCAAAACTGTTTTGCTGAGACGTGTGTGATCATCAGTTTAGCTCTGGGGATGCTGCTGGCTTCCAGTAAACTAAAAAGTCTTTGCTGCTGCCATGGTGCTCCAGTAGTCTCAGGTTAATTTCATGCCTTTTGGAGAAGGAGGACGAGATGCTCAAGTCATGGCCTTTCTTCTCTGCCTCTCTATACTGAATCTCTGGTGATTTCTTACATAAGATGGATTTCGTAAATGTATCTGCTTGTGTGTCCTGGAAGGCTGCAAAAGCCTGCCCACCTGTGCAGTCTATCCTGACTCAGAATCCACTTGTGTTGATGCTGCATACATTCCACATCAGCAGAGCTGTGAAGCCCCTGCTTGCTGTGTTGCCAGACTCTGAGCCTCTACTTATCACACATTTAATTAAAAATTATTTTTTTCTCAGAGTGGGACACAATTTATGGGCAAAAGCAATCAAACATGCAAAAACAAAGCAGAAACATCAAATCTTTTGTAATAATAATAATGTGTGTTAAAAAAGGTCTGGCTGTTCTTGACTTTTTTTATTTTACATTTGTAATTTCAGGGACTCTGCCATCTCCAGCAACAAGACGCCCCACAACAGTTCCATTAACCATATTGAGAGCGTTCTTCGGCAGCTGGATGAGGCCCAGACACAAATGGAAGATCTCTTCCAGGAGAGGAAGATCAAACTGGATCTATTCTTACAGCTTCGCATATTTGAACGAGATGCCATCAATGTGAGTGAGACTATAAAAGTGTGATTAACTCTACAGTGGCAGCCATAACGATTCTAATGCGAACTCTGCTTCATTTTGAAGTTTTGTCTTTTTTCTGGGCGTTAATATAGAGAATTGTGGAAATGAACCTGAAGTGGAAAAAACTGGCTTTTGTTAATAAAGCTTGATGAGACTCTGAGGGTTTCTGTTTTATAAAGAAGACTTTGACCTGCACCAGATTACACTGTCACATACAAATACTTTACTGAATTCACAGAGAATTCATACAGGTAATTCAAATAATTAAAAATGAAAAATTTAAAAGATGGAGAAAAAAAAAATAGTTGAATCAGATTCATCCCACCAATGAAAATGGTGTTTTTGGTGTTTTTAGAATGCACCTGTTTTTGGTGTTTTTAGAATGCACCTGCAGCATTTTTCTCATGATGAAGGACACGTATAAAAGAAATTAGGATTAAAACTGCATTTTTGAGAATTTCTTTATTCAAATTGTGATAGATTGAAATTATCTGAAAAGACCACTGGGAACGCTTTGAAAACAGATCAAAAGATGATCGAAGTGGGACGTTAAATCATTAATATGAATATTTTGTTTTCCATCTTCTAACAAGCACTGAGCCTGGGAAATGTTTGAAAAGAGATAATAACCCACCCTGGTTACACTTCTTCTTTAATTTCTTTTCTTAGATCATCTCTGACCTGGAGTCCTGGAATGAAGAGCTAACAGCTCAGATAAATGATTTTGACACAGAGGACCTGACAGTTGCAGAGCAAAGGCTGCAGCTTCATGCTGACAAGGCCCTGACCATGAACAACCTCACATTTGATGTCATCCATCAGGGACAGGAGCTGCTGCATTATGTCAGCGACGTCCAGGCCTCTGGTGCGCATTGTTATCACTATGGACATACATCTCTATATTTCTTCACATTGTGCCCGAATTTGTCCTGAGGGTTTCAAAAAGAATCAGATAAATGTCTCATGCCCCCTGTTAGCCACATCACATACCAGCTGAGAGTTGAGGCTCAGCTGATTCCACTAAGTTCGGCTGTGTTGGTGTCACGGGTCAGATCAGCCATAGCTGGTCATGAAACTCACCAACTATTATGTAAACTATTATGCTATGACATCATATGCCACTGTAGGGAACAAATATGAACAAGCTGAGCCTGTTTGAGGCTAACCTGACTAACCCCTTCTGTTCAGGTGTTGTACTGCTGTGCGATCGTGATGGGGACATGGCCACACGGGTTCGAGAATTGCTGGAATTCCTCCATGAGAAGCAGCAGGAGCTGGATGTAGCATCCGAGCGGCACCGCAGACACTTGGAACAGTGTGTGCAGCTAAGACACCTCCAGGCTGAGGTCAAGCAGGTACGACTCCGCAGTCCACTGCTGCAACCAAGCACCTCCTCCCAGTTCAAACCTCTAAACAGAGTCTGAAATAAAGATTTGTTTCCTTTTGCTGAAGGTTCTGGGTTGGATTCGTAATGGCGAGTCGATGCTAAATGCTGGTCTCATCACAGCCAGCTCCCTACAAGAAGCTGAGCAGCTGCAGCGAGAGCATGAGCAGTTCCAACACGCCATTGAGGTGATGAACGCTGTTTCATCTCCTTCAGTTCTCTGCTCTTTATTCTGGGAGTTTCTTACTCTGTTCTCGTTGCGTTTTTCAGAAAACCCACCAGAGTGCTCTGCAGGTTCAGCAGAAGGCAGAGGTTTTACTCCAGGCCAACCACTATGATGCCGACCTGATACGGGACTGTGCAGAGAACGTGGCTTCTCATTGGCAGCAGCTTATGTTGAAGATGGAGGATCGACTCAAGCTGGTCAATGCCTCTGTGGCCTTTTTTAAGACCTCTGAACAGGTAGAGGACTTGACTTGGTTTGTGTTTGGTTTTCCATGAAAACACAACTGTGTGAGATAGGCCAAACGTTTGTCCGGGAAGGTTTGCAGTGTGCTGGAGAGCCTGGAGCAGGAGTACAAGCGAGAGGAAGACTGGTGCGGGGGGGGCGACAAACTGGGTCCCAACTGTGAAACGGACCACGTCACTCCGATGATCAGCAAACATTTTGAGCAAAAGGAGGCCTTCCTCAAGGTAACCCACAACCCAGTCAAAGCAAGTCTGTACGTCATAGTCAAGGTATGTCCTAACGGGTTTTTGCTTCCATCAGGCATGTACTCTGGCTAGAAGAAATGCAGATGTTTTCCTCAAGTACATGCACAGGAACAGTATGAACATGCCCGGTATGCTGAGCCATGTCAAAGCACCAGAACAACAGGTCAAAAGTGAGTACAGCTGAAATAAAAGGCTTTAGCAGCACTCACACAGGCTCATATTCTGGAAAACTGCTTATGGAGAAATCCAGCATGAAAGAAAACAAAATAAGAGGATGTCCCTTTTTGATTAACTGCATTTATCTAGATTTTTTTTATTGGTATTACCAGTTACTATTATATTTTGTTACTGTTTCTTTCATTTTATCTAGAAAGAAACTTGAGACTTGAAAAACATTAACTGGTTAAATAAAAGTACTTTATTTGAAACACGATAATAATAAATGACGTGAAAAAGTTGGTGCTTAAAGTCCTTTACTGAGCTGAAATTGAAACATAAAAAAACATGTAAACGTTTTGGGATTAGTACAGAGCATATCCAAAATCACTTCATAGGTGTGTCCTGAATTGAAAATATTCTTTAATGTATTCAGAGAGTATTACAAGAAACTAAATGTTGCACAAAAGCAGTGTTTTTCAACCAGTGTACCGTGGGAAATGACCCATTCACTGATCTAAAAACATTTCCCATCTCCAGGATATCAGCTCTGTGTTCATCCAAACAGGTCCTGATAAAACACTGAGAAATTAGGAATATGAAAGATCATAAAATACTTTTTTCTTTCTGTTTATTTGATTCTATTAAAAACATTTTGATAAGAATGACAGTACTGCGATGTAGCCACAGCTTTAACTGTTTTTGGAAAAGTTCCGCCACTTCAACTGTCTCTTCCAATCATTGTTGGAGGGTTAATCATACATCATCAGTCTGACCAATCAGAAGTGGTTAAAGTCTTCACTTCCTTGTTCCAATTTACCTCGTAAAGTCTCTCAGTTCTAACAAAAATACCAGCTAAAGCTCGTCTTTAGCGGTGTAGCTTTCCACAGAATCCGGTGTCAGACCGTGGAAAAGTGAACAAAACAATGAAGCTCAGAGACAAGAGTCTGTCTGACATCTGTGGCAGTTAAGCACTACATCTCCCATGATGCATTGGGTTAAAGCAGTGTTTTTCAACCTTTTTTGAGCCACGGCACACTTTAACCTTGACAAAAATTCCGCGGCACACCAGTATCCAAAAATTTAAATAAATAAATAAATAAAAAGGAAACGTTCATAGTCTGTATTGATCTACAGTCCCTCCACAATCTAACATGCATTTTTTTGATAATTGTGGCAGAAAAAGCTGGAAGCTGCCGTAATTTTTTCTAAAAGATGTAATAAAAGTTAAGTTAAAAGATTCAAAAACTGTGTGTTCGATGTTGTTTTAAGACGTTAAGAGGAGAGAGTCATTGTGCGCTAAGACTTGCGCTGTCACTTTATCATTTATGCATCATGGGAGATGTGGAAAAATCTGGCGAACGCAGAAAGACTAGCGTCTCTGAGCTTCATTGTTTTGTTCACTTGTTCCACGGTCTGACACCGGATTCTGTGGAAAGATACACCGCTAAAGACGAGCTTTAGCTGGTATTTTTGTTAGAACTGAGTGACTTATGAGCTAAATCGAAACAAGGAAGTGAAGACTTTAACCACTTCTGATTGGTCGGACGGATGACATGTAATTAAGACTCAAAAATGATTGGTTGAGACAGTTAAAGGGGCGAGACTTTTCCTAAAACAGAGTTTAAGAAGCGGTTAAACCGCGGTACCATTATTCTTATCAAAATGTCTTTAAAAGTATCAAATAAACACAAAGAAAAAAGTATTTTACGATCTTTCATATTCTTAAATTCTCAGTGTTTTATCAGGGTCTGTTTGGATGATCAAAGAGCTGAGATCCTGGAGATGGAAAATGTTTTTAGATCAGTTAATGAGGGTAATTTCCCACGACACACTTGACCATCTCCCACGGCACACTAGTGTGCCGCGGCACACTGGTTGAAAAACACTGGGTTAAAATGACATCATCTCAGTGTACAGTGAGTCTTCCCTGTTAAACATCTTGAAACCACAACGAACACAAATCAAAAAGTTTTTCAATCTTCTTGATGAAATCAGAGGTCATCAGTTTAGTTCTCCTTCAAGGTTTGTGTTTCTTAACAGCCAAACATCCCAGAGTTTGGTCCAAGTCATTTTTCTAACTGAAACACTTTTCTAATAACATCTGGATTATTTTAGATGTAAAACTTAAGAAGAAGTAATGACAACATTGAAGAAACAGGATGAAGGTGAAGTGGCCAACAGACATAATTAAACTAAATTGAAACAATTTAATCATCTAAAAAGAAATAAAATATTTTTGTAGAAGTTTTAAAAGACTTAATCAACGATGAAGTCAAGAGAAAAACGAATGCAACTTCAACATGTTCACTTTTTGTGTAGCTACAGAAAACATAATTATAATGTTAGTCTTGTTGTGTAAAATTTTATCAAATATATTGTGAATTGTTCCAAAATTACTCTTGCATTTGCACTAACATTGAAAAAAAATATATATTAAAAAATTAATCACAATAAAGCCGCAAGCGGCGTTGTATGGCCCGCAGACGCAACCCGCCTTCCACGCCCAACACTACGCACCAACACCGACCTCCCCGCCCTCACAGCCCACAAAATAAAAGCTAGTCGAGGCTGCATTTGCTAATTATGTGACCTATGCTAACTATGCTAATGTGGCTAAAAGTGCTAGCATTGCGATCAGCATCATCAACTGACTCAGAAAAACACATTATCTAAAATGCTAATTATGCTAACTATGCTAGCTATGCTAATGTGGCTAAAAGTGCTAGCATAGCGATCAGCATCATCAACTGACTCAGAAAAACACATTACCTAAAATGCTAATTCTGCTAACTATGCTAGCTATGCTAATGTGGCTAAAAGTGCTAGCATAGCGATTAGCATCATCAACTGACTCAGAAAAACACATACTCCATTGGTGAGAGTTATATGTCATAAGTTGCTAAAAAACCCACTTTTTCCAAAATGGCGGCTTTTTTGTTGATTTTATCTCCATAGCAACCATATTATGTTTTGGTCCCCTCGGGAGGACGAACAGATTGACGTCAGTTTCGGACAAATCGGTAAAAGTAAACTTTTTGTCGTCCTTAGCAACAGTTGTTTAATGCTAACCAAGCCCACATTCCTTATATGTACATATCCAGTGTTTTTCAATGTATGCAGTTTCAGGCATTATTGCATGAATTCAAATTTCACAGTAGTCCTTTGAAAAACATAGGAGTTATAACAGTGCGCCACTTTGCTAGCTCGCCACGCGCACACCGTTCAAAATCTACAACTTCTAATTCCAACATTTTGTCCAGAGTAGCTGGCCCTTGGTGCCCGAAAAGTTACGAGACGATTGATGAAAATTCCAACGACGAGTTTTCGTTTGTATCTGGTGCTAATGGTGCTTTTTTGAGAAAATTCCAGATGGCGGCCTTTTCCCAAGGTCAAAGGTCAACGACACTTCTGGGGTGTTTGTAGACTGGAGCTGGCAGCAAGTGTGTGCAATTGCGTGAAAATCGTTCAAACAAAAGTGTCTTTTCCCCATATTGTGGGAAAACACGAAAATCGCCAATTCTCAGAGTTCGCCACAAAATGGCCGCCAAGCCGTAGGTCGTGTGGCCGTCCCATAATGATTTCAAAACATCTTTGGGATATCCCCGACACGTGTGTCTTGGTTTCGCGGCTGTATTTTGAAGTACATTTTGTTCGGCCCCATACGCGATTTTCGGCCCATTCATTTTTTTGACGGGATCGCTGGCCGTGATGTCATCGTCTTCGGGGGGGTGACGTTGACTCTGTGGAAAATTCATTTGCAATTTATCCCAGGTGTGTGCACGTTTTGGTGACTTTTCGAGCATGCGGCGGGGGTCAAATTCTCGCTGAAAGGCGGCGAAGTCGTCGTTCCAACTGCGAAAACAATATGGTCCTTGCAGTCAGTGACTGCTGCTGCGGGCCATAATTAAGAAAGAATATATTTGGTTTTTTGTGAGTTTACAGAAAATTGTCTGTTAATAAACTGGAGGGAAAAACAACTACCAAGGTAAAATGTCAAATTATTTAGTTGAAAATTATTACTTAAGACTAACTTAACTTTTATTACATACATGTGCCTTGGCTCAAAAAGTTTGAAAAACACTGCACAAGAGAACTGTGATCCAAAAGACATGAATACTTTATAAACAAGCTGAATATTCCAGGGATCCCAAACGAAAATAGCACTGATTTGAACTCAAAGCGCAGTAACACTACTACACTTTATATCTTCAATCGTTTATGTGATGTGTGTTCTACATAGAAGTCGCAGAAACTATTGAAGATATGAAATCAGGAAAAAAGTCCAGGTAAACCACCTAACAAATGGGAGAAAAACCTTTCAGTAGGGGTAAGTGGCCCGATTTTTTCAGCATCTTAGAAATGTTTGGTTGTGGATCCAACTTTATAAAATGGATTAAGATATTCTATAAGGACCTGAGAGCAGACGTTTTAACAAACAGAAATTTTTCAAAGCAAATTAAAATTAAGAGAGGATGTCGACAAGGATGTCCTCTCTCATCTTTGCTTTTTACCTTAGCAATAGAACGATTTGTGCACATGCCCAGCTAACTGGAATCGTCATAGGACCCTCTGAACACAAAATGTCTTTGTTTGCAGATGGTGCAATTCTATTTTTAAGTAAACGTACCGTACTTCATCAATACCATTAGTGCTGGAAATGATTGGATTATTTGGGAATTCTTTAGGCTATAAAGTGAATAATGCAGAAACATCAATTTTAATGTTAATTCTACGGAAAGGCAAAATCCCACTACTAAAACATCTCACTTTAAAGTAGTACAAAAATTGTAATATTTTGAAGTTGTAATTGTACAAAGCTGGATAAAATTGTCAAGTTTAACTAATATTATTTGAAAGAAAAAAATCAAAGACTTAATAGACGGGTGGATGAAGCTACCCACAACTTTAATGAGAAAAATAAACATTCTGAAAATGAAGATATGGCCAAAACTGTTATATTTATTCCAAGATATTCCTTTGACACCCTGTATAGAATCATTTGCTTAGTTAAAGAAAATTACAGTAACCTTTGTATGGAACAACAGTAAGCTTTCTATATTTTATCTCACCATCTAAAACTACCCTTACCTTCATTAATATAGTCTGAGAAAATAAGAAAGGTGCAAAAACAAATCAAAAATCCTTTTTTGAATCATACAAGGTTTGAGTTGAAAACGCACTTAAAATTAGACAATTCTTTGTCACAATTTAATCTAAATCCTGGGTAACCAGCTTTTTGTACCAGGATGAACGGATACAATTATTAAAACCCTAACCCTTACTTAATACACACAGGCTCGAATTTTCCATATTCTTAAGAAGTCATTTTTAATTTAACCCTTTGTCGTCTAAAGCCTTGTTTTTTTTGCTCAAATCTCGAATTAAGTGTCATGCTGTAGCGCAAGTGCCACCTAGTGGCCAAACTGAAACGTTCTCCAGGACAGGCACAATGTGGAGATTTTTGTTGGAACTTTTGCGAAATCACGTAACACTGTAGGGTGTTGAAAATCTCATTGGTTTATTATTTATTAAGGTGAGGGAAAAGCCCAAAGGAAAAGAAGAATGTGCATAAAAGAGCAAAATATATTGGTAAACATTTTTGTCATAATGTAGTTATTACTTTGAATAAATATTTAAGTAAAAGTTAGACTGACTTTAATGTTATTACAGAGAGCAAAATATAGGAAATCAGACACCATAAAACCAATTTCTTTCAGTCCAGTATAAGCATTTCTTGCTAAAAACAAAACGATAGCATCTTTTCATTTTTTATATTAACTAAAAGAGAAATGTGGGAATGAATGTGCCCTAATGTAAAAATGGTCATTGGCTAGAGTTAATGTTTTTTTACCTTTTGGCTTTTCTCTTCACCAGTCAGCTTTCAGTGTTTCACACTGGTGGTTTAGCAGAGTTTTACGCTAGATGCCCTTCCTGACCTGTATTTTGATTAATATATGGATTGATTACTGTAATTTCCAGACTATAGAGTGCACCTGATTATAACCCGCACCCATTACATTTTTAAAGGTTAAACCATTTTTTACTTACATTAGCCGCACCTGTCTATACGCCGCATGTGCCCACATTGAAACATGTGGAGGAGGGAGCGCGTTTGTTTTGGAGGCTACAGATCAACTTCTTTTGTGTGATCAGACATCCTGAATGAGTTGCTGCAGAGAGAAAATCGCGTGCTCCACTTCTGGACCAGGAGGAAACGGCGGCTGGACCAGTGTCAGCAGTTTGTGGTCTTTGAACGAAATGCCAAACAAGTAACTAAAGCACACAGGAGCAGTTCAGGTCTTGGTTAAAGAAAAGACTCAGCTTTAAGTCTTAAAATTACGGCCTTGTCTGTTCAGGCTCTTGAGTGGATCCACGACACGGGGGAGTTTTACCTGTCGACACACACATCCACCGGCTCCAGCATCCACCACACACAGGAGCTCCTAAAGGAGCATGAAATCTTTCATGTCACTGCCAAGGTGAGCCTTGCACATACACACACACACACACACACACACACACACACACACACACACACACACACACGTATTTGGAGAACACCTGTGAGAGAGGAATCAGCTGCTCTCTGCATCTACAGCAAACCAAGGAGAAGGTGAAGCTGCTGATCCAGGTTGCTGAGGGCTTCTGTGAAAAATCCCACAGTCACGCTTCAGAGATCAAGAAGCTGGTGACCACTGTGGACAAACGCTACAGAGACTTCTCCATGTCAATGGATAAGTACCGCTGCAGTCTGGAGAAAGCTCTGGGCATCTCGGCAGACCCCAACAAAGCTGTAAGTGTGCAGAAAAGAACCCCCTCTGTGCAGGGAGGTTCCTTTAAACCTGACTCTCTCTGCATCAGAGTAAAGATCTTCAGCTGGACGTCATCCATGCCACTGCACCAGGGTCAGAAGTCAAGCTGAGGGATGCTGCTACCCATGAGTTGAACGAAGAGAAGCGCAAGTCTGCACGCAGGAAGGAGTGAGTGACCACTTCCTGTTTGATCTTTGTATCTGTAAAATTTCTGCTATGAGCAAAATCCGGCAGTGAGTCGGACATCCAACATTTCTGCTAAAAACATTAAAACAACTGACATGTCTAAAACATTTGAAACAATATGTTTAAACAATCTTAAACATATATTTGTGGAATATTTCCCCTAAAGTCAAATTTTATTTCACAATAGCTTTTTCTTGAGATGTTTTCAGATAATCAGAGATGTTTCAGTGTTATAAGTGTGGATGCCAGGCAGAAGCATATATGTGATTGTCCTGCTCTTTTTGACAAGCCCACTTGAATCCTTGGCCAGTCATGATCTTGAATGAGACTACCCCTGCCTGCCCTTGCGTCATGCAGAAGGAAAAAAAATTCCCTGATATACTTTAACCTTTGTACTTAAATGCTGTTGTTCCCAACGTTGGTAACTTCACACTTGCTCAGTCCAGTTCTGTTATGCAGCCAATGTACAGAACGCTCTTGGATCCTATTCTGCTGCATCAGTGAATTTTTCTTCAGCTGTTTCTACTGTTCTAATTCTCCTTAAACAGACAGACAACTACTTGTCAGCTGAAGTCAGGTCCATGCTGTTTGGCAGATGTGGGTGTGTTCAAATAAATAGGCTAAACTACTGGTTGCTCCTCCCTCACTGAGACTACCGTGGTCTTAGTTATGTGCCACTTGAACTGCCACATCATGCGGCTTGTATACAACTGCGACTTGTGTATGTAAAAAGTTGTTGATCCTTATTAAAATGGGAGGGTGCGGCTTGTAATCAGGTGAGCTCTTTAGCCCGGAAATTACAGTTCAGCGAACATGACGGTGCGATGACCACTCCGCAACAGTAGGGGGAGTATGCACCTCAACACATCCACAGTGTTACCAGAAATTGGGCAGTTTTGGTTCTAAATTTGCGGATAAAAGTGGCTTTGGGCGAGTGTGCATAATTCGGGTGATTATGTGGTCGGTTCGGCAATTTTCATCTTCTCATGAACATCTACAAGTGGCCTAAGTTAGGCTGGGTGGCTGTTGGAGTTCCACTAAGCTTCTACGAATTGGAGTTCAATAAACCCACCATGCCACGTGTGGGAGGAGCTAGCAGCTAATGCTTTAGCCTGATAGCCACTTAGAGCTGTGGCTGTGTTTATCTCACCTAAAATGCATGGATGCACAATGCACTAAGAGAATGTTAAGAGATCAGGTTTATTTATTTGGAGTAGTTCCACATGATAACAATGTTTCCATGTTTGAGTTCATGAGATCATCCCAGAGAGTCTTTGCTTCAGGTCCTGCAGTCAAACTTAAACTATGTCTTAAATTACGTGTAAATCAGAGCGCCCAGCGCAAAAAGTGTGTGTGTGTATGTGTGTGTGCGTGTTTGTGTGAGCGCAAGTTAAGTGTCTGTTGTTCAGTTTGCCGGAAAAGTAATAATTAAAAAAAACTACATCCAAAGTATAGAGACTGAATCTTTTAATAACCCGCTCTGAGGTCTGAACGGGGAAGTTATCCCCACATCAAACCCCGAAACCCCGCTGCGTTTTACAACCAGAAAGAGAAACTTTCGCAGGAAAGGTTCAACATTTTCCCCGAGAGGGGGAAATAAAACCAGAGGACCTGATTTATAATCATTGTCTCAATGAAAATAGAAAACATATAAGGTTCAGGAGGCCTGAGCAGGCTTGTTCCGCTATCCGCTGCTGTCTGGTCATCGCCTCCTGCGAGCCGACATAAGGCACGATGACGTCAGACTGGATCTGTGAGCTCAGACAGCAGAGCTGTTAGCTGCAGAGCAAAGGTGAGCTGAGTGAATGGCGTGAGAGTCAGGAGTGTTTTAAAGGGGGACCTCAAGATGTGGACAACCGGAGCTCCTTTGGTCCACACAAACCCTCAAACTACAAAAACAGAGTCGTCCATGTTTGCATATTTTGCTGCAGACAGATAGTTTGTATCAAATGTCAGCAAAGCCGCGCGGATATCGCTGAAATATGTCATCTCTCTGACTGGCACACCGCTGAGCGGGTATCGAGGAATATGAGTCGATTTCCATGGATCAGCAAAGGAGCGTTTAGATCCCGCCCACTTTCACTGATGTACAAATAGAGACATTCTCCTGAAAAAGCTCTTCATGAAATAAATACGCCATTGTGAAAAACAGCAACATGAAATAAAAACAAAGCTACTTTGGAAAATATTGATTTTGAAATCTGAGGTTCTGAAAAAAGATGTAGAATTATAATAATGTTCCACATGAATAAAATGAATATTTTAAAATGTTGTTTTAAAATAATGAACAGGTTTTTAAAGCAAAATGAAATATATTGAATAATATAATGGCTAATTTAAAATCTGTGTGCAGCTTTTTCACCATTTCATGATCTTTTTATATATTTATGAGAGATTTATTGGTTGATTGTGTATTTGCATAAGGTCACATTTATTTATTTAATCAAATATTTATTTATTTAATTATGAACAGTATAGGACTCCATAGTTGTTGTGTACAAACTACAATCAAAGGGCCACAAGGCAAAGCTTGTTAAGGAATCTTAATCTAAAGTGTTACTATAAAATCTTAATTATTATAAGAGATCTGGGCATGATTGAGGCAAAAAAGAACAGTTCATGTCAATTGATCTGCATCATAATAGCAGGTACAGCTGCTTTATGGTCCATCATGTTTCTCAGTGTAAATGGAAGAAGCTGAAAGGAAGGCAGATCAGTCTGTACAGGATCCAGACATGCTTATCTGATTGTTTGACTGTGTGTAGGTTCATCATGGCCGAGCTGATCCAGACAGAAAAAACCTATGTGCGAGATCTGCGAGAGTGCATGGATGTAAGTGGGGCTAAATGAGCAGTAATCAGAGGAAACATTCTCAGACTTTGTTCACTGATTTTTGTGTGACTGAACTTGTCTGCTTCCTTGCAGACCTACCTTTGGGAGATGACCAGTGGGCTGGAGGAGATTCCTCCAGGAATTGTCAACAAGGAGCATATCATCTTTGGAAACATGCAGGACCTCTTTGAATTCCACTATAAGTAAGAAACCTATAGTAACCCCCCCTGGGTAAAACAGTCTTGTTTTTTTAATTTCATTGCGTTTTCGTTAGCATCTTTCTGAAAGAACTGGAGAAATATGAGCAGCTTCCCGAGGATGTAGGGCATTGTTTTGTCACTTGGGTATGTTTCCGACCTAAAACATGTCAGAAGTTGCACACTTCAGCTGTAACAACAGGCTGTTTCTTCTTCAGGCTGATAAGTTCCAGATGTATGTAAACTACTGTAGGAACAAACCAGACTCCACTCAGCTCATATTGGAACACGCCGGAAACTACTTTGATGTGAGAAGAGCTCTGTAAATGAAGGATTCCTTTCTGTGCCGCATAAAATCACATTTCTAACCTTGTTTATATCTGTTGACAGGAACTCCAACAGCGCCACCGACTGGCCAACAGCATTTCTTCCTATCTCATCAAGCCAGTGCAGAGAATCACTAAGTATCAGCTCCTGCTGAAAGTAAGCTTCTGCCGTGACCTGCAGCAGCTGTCACTGTTCCGCTCCTGCCACACCTTCTGTCTGTGTATCTGTAGGAGCTGCTCACCTGCTGTGAGGAGGGGAAGGGAGAGATCAAGGAAGGCCTGGAGGTGATGCTCAGTGTTCCCAAGAGGGCTAATGATGCTATGCACCTCTCGATGCTGGAAGGTAAACACACCGCTAAACAGCAGCCTTGGGCCACACGTCAAGAGCAGCATTTGAATGGCTCGGTACACTCTAAAACAATGCTAATGAGATTCAAGATTCATGATTCATTCATCTGTCATAGTCGTTAAAGCACGAACAACGAAATTGCGTTTGGAGCATCGGCAATCACCCTAATTATTTCAAAGTGGGGAAAAAAAACAATAAATGCTTAGTACATTTGTTAATAATACAAACCTCGTTTTACACACATGATTAGAACAGAGAAAAGATAAAACAACATTTTTACTTTGATCTACATTCTTTGTTTAGCTAAAAACCCAATATCACTTGTTTGCTGTTTTATTACCTTCTGTAAAAATTCTTTATTAGCAGACTAACAGGAAATCCCTACCTGAAATAAGGTTTTTACATAGGACTCTATCATTCAGAAAGGACTTTTCAAACTATCTTTGACAATGATGTTGTTCCTTCCTCCAGGATTCGATGAAAACCTGGAGTCACAGGGAGAGCTCATTCTCCAGGATTCTTTCCAGGTCTGGGATCCAAAGACTCTGATTCGAAAGGGTCGAGAGCGCCACCTCTTCCTCTTTGAAATGTCGCTCATCTTAAGTAAAGAAGTCAAGGACTCAAATGGCAGGAGCAAATACATCTATAAGAACAAACTTTATGTAAGTGCATGATGATGAAATCACACTTTTTTCTGTTAGTTTTGATCTGCATCTCTGACGTAAGAGATGATAGATTACACGGCTGTGTATTGTCAAGAGTCTGCTGATTTGATGCATATCACAATACACGTGTCACAATAGAATACATCTAAATGGAGCCGAACTGGGACTTTTAAAATGGTTCAGGTACCCAAGCGGTGCTCAAACAGGTGTTTCAAAAATGGAAGAAAAAGATCCTTACCGATTATTTTCAGAAACATTTAAGATGAAGTAGAGTGACAGAACGAAGGAGAGCTTAAATAAATGTGGCAAAGATGCTTTTTTCCTTGACAGTCTGCACTGCAGCGCTGCATCTCCGTTTTCACACATGCTAAAGTAAACACAAATTTCCCCGCTCATTGTCCCAACGATGGCCTTCTTTCAGAGCGTTGTACACATCACTTTTATCCATCAGGTTGATAAATCAGCATCTGTAAAGCTGTAAAGTTCAGCAGTACTATGGCCCGCTTCCCCTTCAGGATTTTGACTGAAGCTCCGCACTGCACATCTGCACGACCTTGACTGTTCTTAAATGAGCCACGAAGCACCGAAATCTGAGCTTTTATATGGTACCAGTATCAACTTGGCACAAAGTTTCATTATCCATCCCAAGTTAAAACTACATTGTACATATCTCAAAACCTTAAGGCCAATTAGTGAACTTCTAATAAGAGATGGTACTCGCAAGATCGTGTTTTGGATTCTGCCAACTAGCGGTCAAGACTTTAAGTGGAAAACAAAAATAAAACCACATATTTGCTTATTAATAAGTAAATAAATATCCTGGCAGCATTTTAAATCAATACAAATATCGTCAAACTAGGTATTGCGATATATGACTGAGTCAATTTTTTTTTCTACACCATAAACTCAAAAGCAATAGCTGACTGAGGAAAGAAAGTTACCGTGGTGGACAAAATTGTTGGTACCCCTCAGTTAAAGAGAGAAAGTCCACAATGCTCACCGAAATGACTTGAAACATTCTAAAGAAACAATACGTTAAAATGTATTGAAAATTAAATAATCAAAGTCAGCCATTACTTTGAGTTGTTGATTAACAGAATTATTTAAAAAAAAATGAAATAGAGCTGGACAAAAATGATGGTACCTCCATAAAAGACAGAACTTATTGCCCAGGGGGTCATGATGAACTCAGGTATTTCCTTTAATTGACATCACAGCTGTTTTCAAACTCATAATCAGCCAGTCTGTCTATTTAAAGGAAGACAAATAGTCACGTTGCTGTTTGGTGAAAAGGTGTGTACCACACTGAACATGAACAACAGAAAGCCAAGGAGAGAATTGTCCCAGGACATTAGAAACAAAATGATAGACAAACATGGTAAAGGCTATAAAACCATCTCTAAGCAGCTTGACGTTCCTGTGACCACAGTGGCACATATTATTCAGAAGTTTAAGACCCACGGGACAGTAGCCAACCTCCCTGGACGATGGAAGAGGAGAATTGATGACAAACTGAGGAGACGGATAGTTGAACTGTATCAAAAGAGCCCAGAACAACCTCCAAAGACAGTAATGGTGAACTCCTAGATAAAGGTACATCAGTGTCAGATCGCACCATTCGTGGTTGTTTGAGCCAGAGTGGACTTCATGGGAGACGACCAAGGAGTACACCACTGTTGAAAGGAAATCCTAAAAAAGCCAGACTGGAATTTGCAAAAATGCACGTTGACAAGCCACAAAGCTTCTGGGAAAATGTCCTTTGGACAGATGAGACTAAACTGGAGCTTTTTGGTAAGGCACATCAGCTCTATGTTTGTAAACTCAAAAATGAAGCATCCAACCAAAAGAACACTGTCCCTACTGTGAAACATGGAGGAGGCTCAGCTCTGTTTTTCTCAGTAGCAGGTCATGGGTCTTCCAACAGGACAACAATCCAAAACACTCAGCCAAAACCACCAAGAATGGCTCAGAGAAAAGCGTTGGACTATTCTGAAGTGGCCTTCTATGAGCCCAGATCTGAATCCCATTGAACATCTGTGGAAGGAGCTGAAACATGCCATTTGGAGAAGACACCCGTCAAACCTGAGACAACTGGAGCAGTTTGCTCATTAGGAGTGGGCCAAAATACCTGTGGACAGGTGCAGAAGGCTCATTGACTAATACAGAAACCGTTTAATTGCAGTGATTGTCTCAAAAGGTTGTGCAACAAAATATTAAGTTATGGGTACCATCATTTTTGTCCAGCCCTATTACATTAGTTTGTTTGTCTAAATATTTCTGTTAATAAACAACTCAAAAGTAATGGCTGATTTTGATTATTTAATTTTCAATACATTTTAATTTATTGTTACTTTTGAACGTTTCAAGTCATTTCAGTGAGCATTGTGGACTTTCTTTCTTTAACTGAGGGATACCAACAATTTTTTCCACCACTGTATGTGCATTTAAAGAGAACCTCTAATGATCAAAAACTTGATTTCTTTTTTCTCTCTCAAACATTGACGTTATTTAAGAACTGCTCCCCAAGGGGAAAGGTCAAACATGATGTAAGACAGACTTTCGCTGGGTCTTATCTAAACTGATCTTGTACAGAGAAGCTCCATTTTTAGATTATCCTGAAGAGGTATTTAAACTTTCTGTTGGTGACAAGTCGACTCTGTCGACATCAATCATCCATTCTTGTTCCAAATGGACTCATTAAGAATCTGCTGGTCTGACAAATATCAGTGCTTTTTTTAAAACTTATGTTTACTTTGATTAATTGTTAAACCTTCTGATTTTCAATTTCTTGAACTGTGTTGACATCGCATTGAAGCTTGCTATGATCCATCAGATTTCAGAATTTTACTTAAAAAAACTTCATCTGGTTCTAGCTCTGGTTCTAGTCCAGTTCATCAGGCATGCAGGTTCTAGCTAAAAGTTTGAAAAAGTATTTCTGAAATTATAAAAGTAATTATTAAGTAAAAGTACAATATCTAGAAAAAGCAGACAGGACAAGATTATCTCTGCTTGGTAGGGCTAAAATCTTTGTTGCAGCTTTTTTGCTAAATAGTGACTTCCGTAATTCCATTGTGAAGATCAGCCAGGTAATCTTTGCATATTTTGTATGAAATATTTCTCAGATTCAAGAAACAAATTTTGACTCTCCCTCGTAATACTGCCAGTTTTCAGGTTTGTGAGGCTGACTGCAGAGATGAGACACCCTCACGCTCTTACTGTGCATAGTGTCCTGCAGGAATGAAGGAGACAGTGATGAGGAAAGATGGTGTTCTTTCTCTGCAGACATCTGAGTTGGGAGTGACGGAGCACGTTGAAGGCGATCCATGCAAGTTTGCTCTGTGGGTGGGCCGCACGCCCACCTCTGACAACAGGATTGTGCTCAAGGTAAAAACAAGAGTAACATATTTTCTTTTTTACGGTTGGACCATAATAGTTTTAAGGAAGAAACACTTAGACTGAACAAAATAATATGCAGTAATGATCATTTCTGTAGTCCTGCTGTAAAAATGTTGGTGTTTGTTAGAAGGAAGCCGTACAGTGATTGATGCGCTAAAACAAATCTGCACTGGTCCAACTCTTTCGTCTTTCTCGTTATTGAAAGTTGTCCAGTTCTTCCTCTCGTCTTTCCTGGTCTGCCCTCGTTGGGCCGCATGAGCTGCAGAATTTGTCTTCTTCTGTCCTTTGGTCAGATCCTGCTTTTGTCCATTTGTTACCAAGCGCACACGGCTGTCTTTTCTCTGGATGTTTGCGTATCTGTCAGGGCTGATATGCCCTTAGCTTTGTTCAACACCATAAAAATAATTTTAGCCTTTTGAGTTTAAACAACACTTATCGTTTAGATGGCCATCATGTCGATGCACTTTATCATTGTTGTGCATTCTGTCATGTCAAACCATTTTTATCACCGTAAAAGAACAAATGTCGTGTTTTTTATCTTTGAAGCCAAACCATTAAAACTTTTCATTTTATATTTTAAACCCAAAGCTAAGTCAGGGAGCCAAACATGGAGCGACGGTGAGTAAACAGAGACCTCGGTCTTTTCACACCAGCCTGGAAGTAACACATTTAAAGACACCATAGAGAAAGTGAAACATCTTTAATGAACCAACATGTATCTTTAGGGCGATAGTATTTTTCTCATTTTAGAGGATAAAGAATGAATTTAAAACCACAAATAATTGGTGTGCATCAAGAGGTACATCACACATTTTGGAAATGTTTCCAATAGCAGGCTTTTTGTGTAGAAACTGTTCATTTTCCTCCAAAAGTCAAAATTTTCTACACAGGGATTTCCCAACCCCCTAAATTTTGAGTTTCTGTAGTTTGATTTTTTCCTCATAACAACAAAAAACTTGTGTGTGATTGGTCAAACTCATAAAGGAGGTGTGGTGAAAGATGAAAGCGGCATGGAGGCCACAGACATACACTTTATTACCAAAAGTATTCCCTATCCCACCCAAATGATCAGAATCAGGCTGGTTGACCGGGAGGGGGGGGGGCTATCTGAGGGAGGCGGTGGGTCCACTATCGGTAAGGGACCTCGGAGGGTTTGGGGTCTAGTGTGGGAATGACTGGGCACTGTTCCAACAGTAAAATATGTCCAACACAAGAGGCCTTCAACTCTCATCTGTTTGCTTAGCTGTTGGACAGGACAATTTAGAAAAAAAAGAATGGGCCGCTCTCGGTAGCTACGTGAGTTCCAGTGTGGAACTGTCATAGGATGCCACCTGTGCAACAAATCCATTGGTGAGATTTCCTCGCTCTTAAATATTCCACAGCCAAAAAAATGGTACAGTTTGGGAACAACATCAACTCGGCCACCAAGTGGTAGACCATATAAACTGACGGAGAGGGGTCAGTGGATGCTGAAGCACATACCGTATTGTCATGACCAATAGGGTGCACCGGGGTAAAGAATGCGGTCTAAGTTACAGTGGATTTTTCAGTTTTTGACACATAGAAAGGCGCACAGGGTGTTAAGGCGCGGGCACGTTGATGCCCTGTTCGGACCCTCAGAGCCTCCAAAGTGGGTTAGTAAAAGAACCACTCTCTGTTTTTTACTGTTCTCCCTAACTGGGTAGCACAAACTGAATGCTCGCTCACAGACTCACTTGCGCTCAGCGCCTGACCCCCCACCTTGTTCTTCTCGTGGGTGCGCCGGACGCCGGAGCTCTGCTTTCCTCCTTTCTACACACTCGCTAGCAAAGAGACAGCTTAAGCACACACACGAACACTCAGTGTGTGTTTAAAAAAAGGCAGCAGGAGCAAATCTGAGTTAGTTTTGATTTATTTTTTATTTTTTCAGTCATAAAACAGCATCTAAAAATCCATCAATCCACGTAGCTGATAGGTGCAGTTTAAACAGGGCTTCAGCCGTTTTGTAAACAATGTTGTGGGGCCCTGAGACTTAGCCCCCGCCCATGGCCACTAAGAATCATGGGAAGTGTTGATTCCCCCACCATGAGTTAGGGAGCTGTGAAGAGAAGTCAGACTCATGTTGTAACGGTGTTTGAATGTATTCAAAAGAAATAGGCTGTACTTTTGTAAACAAGTTTGAGTAAATTATTTTTCTGATCATCCACTCTTACTGAACCTCCAAGGGGTCGTGGCATAAGCAGAGTGCAGTCAGCTTACGATTACCGTCAGGTAATGGGCAACTTCACTTTCAATTCCCGCCCCAGCTGGCCCATACTTCTTTCCCCCTTTCTCATGCTGCCTTCTTCTACGCCCCACAACTACACATTAGACGCACTGCCTCATAGGGCGCCCCCTGCAGTTTGGAGAAAGTTTTACTTTCAAGTGCACCTTCTGGTCGTGAAAATATGGTAGTTTAAAGAAGTTGCTGACTTTCTGCACAGTCAGTTGCTACAGAGCTCCAAATGTCATGTGACCTTCAGATTAGCCCAAGTACAGTACAGTACGCAGACAGCTACATGGAATGGGTCTATTTGGTAAGCAGCTGCATCCAAGCCACACATCACCAAGTGCAATGCAAAGCGTCGGATGCAGTGGGGTAAAGCACACTGCCACTGCACTCTAGAGCAGTGGAGAAGCCTTCTCTGGACTGATGAATCAGGCATTTCCATTTGAAAATCTGATGGCAAGATAGATGGATGAAATTTGAGATTCCAGATTCCTCCCTCCACCCACCCAGTTCTCCCAATATAAACCTTACATCAAAACTGAACGAAAACGCAAGAACTGCAGCTTAAAGTAACAGTCTGGCTCAGTGCTGCTGTGAGGAAACGGTATAATGGTGGTCCATTTATTCCAAGGCCCACGGGGGTCATTGCCAAAGGGTCCGCCCAACACAGCAGCTCAGGGCTCGCTTTACGGCTACTAGACCACAGAGCGGGATCTCAGCCGGCCTAATGAGAACGAGCACCGCAGCAACAGCACCCCCTACATGCGAAGCCTGAGTGCCCCTGATTAATGGATCCACAAGAGGGCACTGGAGTAAGAAAAAACATCAGAATATAAATAATAATAAATAAATATGGAACAAATAAAAAATAAAGAAATGAAATTATTAAAACATAATCTTAAATATCATGAATATACTCAAAATAAAAAGGGCAGTATATTAAAAACACAAGAATGTAATAGACCTTATACAAGTAAATAATGTATTGGGTAGAGAAAATTGATCAATTAATAATTAGATAAAGAATAAAAGAATAAGGCAATTACAAAAGTCATGTAAAAGCCAGATTAAAAAGGTGGGTCATGAGCCTCTTCTTAAAAACTTCTACAGCACCCTGAGCCTCTCCGGCAGGCTTTTCCACAGGTGAGGACCGTAATGGTCGAACGAGGTCTCACCGTGTGTCTTGGTCCTCACCTTAGGAACAACTACGAGGCCTGTGCCAAAGAACCGCAGGGTCTGCGAGGGTTCATGTCTTAAAAGCAGATTGGTTAAATAAGAAGGCCCAAGACCATTAAAACATGTATAAACCGTTTAAAATCAATAAAAACATGGATGACATGTTTGGTGTGGATAAACTTGATGTCCTGACCTTGGAATTAGAGCGGAGACTAAGAGCCAGGCCTTCTCCACCAACATCAGTGTGCGAAGGATGGTCCAAAATTCCTAGAAACAGTCCTCAACCTTGTGGACAGCCTTCCCGGAAGACTTGAAGCTGTTCTCGCTGCAAGATGTGGACCCACATAATATTGAACTGTGTGGTTTAGGAATGGGACGGCATTTCAGTTCATATGTGAGTTAAGGCAGGTGAATGAATACTTTTGGTAATGTACACAGGACAATTTTTGTTGCCCCCCAGAGAATTCTGAGCCTGAAGCAAATAGCATGCACATTGACCACCTTAACAAGGGCCCAGAATTGACAAACTGGTACCAGTAAAGTAAGGGGCTTTTTGGGTCCATATACCTCCAGTTAAAAGAGCACACCCTTAAAAGCTCTAAATCATCCCCACACACATACTTGTTAGCTAGTTCATCAGGTCATTTGTAAGTAAAAACTTAAAACATTTTTACCTGGATGGCAAAAAGAACACACACAGTTGTCATATCAGTTTAGGGAGCTGCATATAACCTTGTCATGTTGGATGGACATCCAGAAACATGTTTTTATTCCGTCTCATATATCCTTCTGTATGAAAGTAGCAGTGTAAAAAAAAGATTTTAAACATTATTTTCCAACATGAGTAGTAAATCAATTTTATTGTAATCCCCTTTGAACTGAAAAGTCTTCAGCTAAAGAATCAGAGAGAAAATACCGCAGGACTGTGACTGTCAGACGTTCCTATTTGTCTTCAGATGCTAAACAGCTGTTTACACTTCATCTAGTGTTATTCTTCCTGCATGAATCACTTAAAGTTCAATTTCATTGTTTGATATTTGATCAGGTTATTCAAATTAAGCTAGAGGGCAAAGGTCATATGAAATGAATGAAAGTTCATTTGTTAGCTTTATGTTTTTCTCTCTTGACATTTTTAATCTTTTTTGTCCTAATTTTAGGCTTGTAATATTGAGAACAAGCAGGACTGGATTAAGCACATCAGGGAAGTGATCCAGGAGCGAACCATTCACCTGAGAGGAGCTCTCAAGGAGCCTATCCACATTCCCAAAACAACTACATCCAAGCACCACAAGGGGCGGAGGTAGATGGCACATTGTGGGTGGATTTGAACTGCATTATGTCGGCTCTCTTTCCTGATCCTTTTTTTCTCCATCCTTAGGGATAGAGAGGACTTGGACAGTCAGGGGGAAAGCAGCAGCCAGCCAGACACCATCTCACTGGCATCTCGGACCTCTCAGAACACATTAGACAGTGATAAGGTAAAGTCATACCTGTCAGAAACGGAGATCAGGGCTGTCACGTGAAACCAGGTTTTGGTAAGCATTCTGTCCCCCCTCCAACCCCACTCAGCTCTCTGGGGGGTGTGAGCTGATTGTGGTGATCCACGATTTTTTGGCAAGCAACAACAATGAGCTGACAGTGCGGTGTGGTCAGACGGTAGAGGTTCTGGAGCGGTGCCATGACAAGCCTGGCTGGTGCCTGGTCCAGACCATAGACCGCTCCCCACCCCAGGAAGGCCTGGTTCCCTGCTCCATGCTCTGCATCGCCCACTCCCGGTCCTCTTTGGAATTGGAGGGGATCTTTAACCACAAAGGTAAATGCTGTGAAAGCAGTTACCTGTGCTGCTGAGCTATTTATTGTAACAAAACAAAAAACAATTTTTGTTTTTCCCCAGACACTCTGTCTGTGTACAGCAGTGACTCCATCATGGCAGGTTCTTCTGCCACTTTCCAGCAGGGTCATGGCATCAGCTCTCATGCCTCTCCTGGGCCTAAACGTCCAGGTCTGTTACTGTGTTCATTTAACAACTTTAAAATTCTCTAACCATGACGTAGTGAGTAAATTACAAGATTTATGTCCAGGTAATACCCTCCGAAAGTGGCTCACCAGCCCAGTGCGCCGGCTGAGCAGCAGCAAAGCAGACGGCCATGTGAAGAAACTTGCTAATAAGCACAAGAAAGGCCAGGATGTGAGGAAGAGCAGGGAAATAACCGCAGGCTTCCAGAGAGACTCGGATGACTGCGCTGCCACTCCTCAAGATGAAAGCCTGGAGGAGGTAAGAGATGAAGACAAACCAACTCTCTGAGTTCTGAAGCCAATTACCTCTTTTGTTGTCATGTAGAGAGTTCGTAATGAGGGCCCGTCAAGTGGAACACTGTCCAAGTCCAGTTCATCAGGCATGCAGAGCTGTGGGGAAGAGGAGAGCGAGGAGGGCACGGATTCTGTTCCTCTACCGCCCCCAATGGCCATCCAGCAACACTGCCTACTGCAACCAGAGTCACAGGAGGACAAGGTGAGGGGTCTGAGTAGGCCTGCACAATATACCGCAAATTTATCGTTATCGCAATATCAAGCAGTGCAATATCCATATCGCAAAAATCAGCAAAAATCGCAATAAATGGTTACCTTTAATGTGCTAAAAAAATCCTATGGCAGCTTGAAGCATTTAACGAATCAAATAAATCCATTTATGCATTTGACCAATTGGATGGACCCTTTCCGATGTTGACCAATCAGATGAGCCCTTTTATGTTAGATTTTTGCCTCCTACGTCAACGAGGGTCATTTGGAGTATCATTTTTTTAAACCGTTGCAATGAAATGGTAATGATGTTTTTGATTGTTTTGCTATTTGTTCATATACCGCAAATTATAACGTCATCGCAATATTGATCACTAATATCGCATATCGCAAGTTTTGCTCATATCGTGCAGCCCTAGGTCTGAGCATCAGGAAATATCAGAAAACATTCAAGAGCTTCAGGAAGCATCAAACAAGGTTAAGGAGCATCAGGCAATGTCAGAAAGCATTGGAAAGCATTTGGGGGGGTCAAGAAATGTCAGGAAACATTAGAAAGGATTAGGGGAACATCACAAAATGTCAGGAAGGATTAGAGAAGTTTAGGGAGTGTCAGGAAATGTCAGAAAGCTTTAGAAAACGTTAGAAACCATCAAGAAATGTCAGGAAACATCAGAGAATGTAAGAGAACTTCAGGAAATGTCAGGAAGCCTCAGAAAATGGTGTGAATCATCAGGAATTTAAGGAAGTATCAGAAAACTTTAAGGAACATCACAGAATGTCAGGAAGGATTGCAAAAGGTTAGGGAGTGTCAGGAAATGTCAGAGAGCTTTAGAAAACGTTAGAAAGCATCAAGAAATGTCATGAAACATCAGAGAATGTAAGAGAACTTCAGGAAATGTCAGGCTGATGACACCTTTAATAACATGCTCTCTTCAACGCACCAGCGTAAAGTGTTGCATGCCGGTTTTCTGTCTGGCTGCAGGGATAGATCCACACAACAAGTCTCACACCAGGGAGTTCTCTTGGTGCAGAGTTTAAAGCATCTCAGTGGTACAAGATTTCACCTGGTGATGTGTTTCCTGTATTTAGAGGTGGTTAGACACCTGGGATGCATCTGGGGTTGAAACCAAGTGGGTGAGGGACTCCATCATCCAGCTCTGCATCTGTCCTCTACCTTTGTTGTGGTTGATGTGGTGAGCAGTTTTGGTCTCTGACCCAATTACCAGAACCTTCAGCATCCACTTGTTTTCTCCTTCTTTGGCCCTCCAGCACCTCATCACCTCAAGCCTACAGGATCTCACAGGACACAGGGAAAAAAATGGAAATCATTTATAATTTTACAGCTTAGCTTTTCCTGAACAAGCTTAAATATAGGCTTATATTATAAGATAACCGTTTACTTTTGAGTCAACGATAAGCTAACTTACATTTGAATCACATTTCTCTTATACAGTAACTATTTCAGAGTAAAGACTAACTAGCAAGGACTTGATTCATCCGGAAAATCAACTCGGAAATACAGCTCCTCAAAGTTACTTTTTCTCGCCAGAAGTGACTCCTTCCGTTGCTCCTTCTGACTCAAAATCGTCCCTGAACTTCCATGGAGGTTTTATTACCCAGGAGGGTTGTTGGCTGGCTGACAATTTTCCTCTTTTTTTGCTGTTTTAAAAACTTGTTTTTTTGCCCAAACTGCTTTCTGCATCTCTCCACCACTCTGTCCGTCTTCCTAGTAAACAAAAGTGCTGCTTGCAGGCTTCCAGGTGATATTACTGTAACGACACAATATTGAAAATAAAGCGCAATGTTTTCAAATAGAGCAAACCGTTAAGAAAATAACAGTAATTCAAAGAGCGCTGGTCTTTGAATTTCCGTTATTGTCATAAATAAACTGCAGCAAAATCAAGTGAATTGGAAAATTCTAAATAAATTCTGATTATTTATTTATTTTCATTTTTGGGTTACAGATTCATTAAAGACGATGAAATGTATCTTAAAAGATTTTTATTACTTTTAGGTTGCATTTTTAGAACGCAATTAACTGAAAAAACAAGAAATGAAAACACTGAGAGTTGTGGAGCTTCATGGTGTACTGTGACTTTGAAATATCCCCCCCCCCCCCTCCATCAGATATTTCAAAGTCACAAGTAAAGCTTTTCCTGGTTTTTAGATGCTCTGTGGCCTGCATCAGTAGCCGCGTTTACATGGGCAAAAGTAATCGGAAAGAACGCCTGATCGGAAAGAAAAGGCTTCATGTAAACGCGCCGTTCGGAATACTCTGCCCCGATCAGACTCATTCGGATCAGAATTTCTTTCCGATCGAGATAGGTGGGTTATACCGATTGTTTATCCGATCGTGGAGCATGTAAACGGTCATTCCGATCGTGTGTCACTGCTGCGCTGGGTTACGTCATGCATAGACGGTGTTTCGCTGAGAGAAAGCTTTGTAGCGCATATGGGACCGACCAGCTCTGCGGACGCCCCGGGAAAAGCGCCGCTCCGCTCTCGCCCCGCTCTCGCCCCGCTGGCTCTCCCCTCTATTTCACCCCTCACGGGGGAGATTCGGAGGAGGAGCGCTTCGTGCCCCCGACGCTCACTCGGTCCACTGGCACCTGAGTGAACAGAGGAGCTGGATTAATAATTTTGTGTCGGGGGGGGGGGCTTTTTTACGTGTGCGTTTTGTTGTTTTGTTATGTGTGGGAGAATTCAGACTGCGAGCCGTCCCGCCGCTCTGGGTTAGCGGCTGCAGGACTCAGGAGGAACCGTGTTCAAACAGAGCTCGGGCCGCTAGCTCACAGAGTGGCTTTGGGGCGGTCTGTGTGAACTTTTCAGAGCAAAAATAAATGTTGCTCAGTCCTTAGAAAGCTGCAGATTGCTGCGTTTCTCGCACGGTCCTGGATTTTGTGTCCATCCATCAGGCTAATGATGTTACCCCGTGTTAGCCTGTCCTAAGCTTTCGTCCATCTTAATTCTTCCACAAAAAAGCACTGACCACACAGATTAAATATAACGATGAGCGAACAGGCACTTCATAATATTCATAACATTAATAAAAGCACGTTTGGAAGATCGTCTCGTATGTTACCAAGCTGCTGCATAAATGTCTGTGGAAGCGGTTTGTTTACAAAGGGACCTATTTCCGCATCCGGGTGATTTTACACTACTGCGCATGCCCAAATTATTCATTCCGAATGAAAGTGTGAGCCATGGGAACGTTTGTTCTAATCGGAAAAAGGTTTTCTGTGCCCATGTGCACGGGTGAATTTTAACCCGACCATTGATCTGATCAAGATTTTCTGCCCATGTAACCGCGGCTAGTGTGCTCACAGCCATGGGGAGACTGACAGCCCAGAGAATGATTCCCTACTCCACGATAAGGGTCAGACGTTGACCCCTGGTGCTCTGTGGTACCAAGTCTCTGTTTTAAATGAAAGAAAGTTCTTCTTTTGAAAACTATAAGAAGCTCAGAGCCCAGCTTGTTTGACATCACATGGCCGTCTGTGAGGCTTGAGGTTTGTTTGATTCCAACCTGCCTAAGTCACGTGTCAGCCATTACTTGGTTTTAGTTAGTGACTATGTAGATCCTGGAGATTGTTAGCTTGCTTTCTTCAGAGCTGACCAACAGGTTTCAGAGCTCTATTATCAGGTTTAAATAGGTTCATTCTGTATACTGAATAACTGGAGTCTTGATATTATATATTCAGGAGATTATTATCAAATTATTTCCAGAAACTAAAGCTTCTTTTCTTTTGCTCTTTTCAGATTAACATACATCGCTAAATTTAGCAACGATTTTCAGACTTAAAAGATCATAAAATTATTTATACATATTTAAAGTCTGATTGCTGTTTTTTTTTAATTCGGCTTTAAACAGCTACGTTTGTTTTTTTCTTATGGCCATTTTTCTGTCATTCTAAATTCTACTTTTACTTTTGAGTCTTAGCTTAAAGCAGGGGTCTCAAACTCGCGGCCCGCGGGCTATTTGCGGCCCCCGCCTCAATATGAAAGTTTAATGTTGATGCGCAGTCTATGTGAATGACACCTTTTCAGTGTTCGCGGAGCTGACAACCAACCAATCACAGTGGGGTAAATGACTCTTAGGGGCGGGACATTTACCGGGCTTGACAACATTTAAGGCAAGAAACCTGACAGCCCACTCCCCGGACCACATTAAGCAGTCCCTTACTTTCCTTTTTAGAACATATTTATTCGCTAGTAATTTTCTAAATCGATGCAGCAGTGGCTGAACTTGTTTCTGGCTTGCATGGACCCGGAGGAGTGTGCTGGTTATGGTTAGGCGCCCGGGGGCGTTCAACCCCGACCAAACGGGTCGGGGTTGAACGCATAAGATAGAAAATCCAAAAATGGTTACTGAATTTTGTTTCTCCTTTACTGATTTGTGCTTTAAACAGTAAACTTAAAACAAAATAGAATTCAACACAGACTCAGAATTGGGAACACATCCTCTCTGACTTCTCCACCTTCAATTTTGATAAGTCCAAGTCCAGACTTAATGAAAATCATCTTCAACCACACTGAGGGTCTCAGTTTGGTAGGAAGTGCTGCCAAGTGTCCAGCAGTAAGAAGAAGACAAGAGAAGCCGTGTTCAGAAGAACCATTGATGGGTTTACAGAACTGTAGAATTAGTTTATTAATTAGAATTAGTTTAAGTTAAGTTCGTTTTTAATAGTTTGAATTCAACAGTGTTAACTGAACTGTGTTAATAAGGATGTTTAAATGAGAAAACAGCAGATATAGAAGACTAAATAAACAGAAATGTATTACTGATTTATTTACTTATTATTTTTTTATTTACGTATTTTATTTGAATGAGAGTTTTATAAGTAAATTTTGTGCAGAAAACAGTTAATAATAGAGTATAGTAATAGTATAATACATGTTCCATACAAATTTATTGGCTCTCAGACACTCACTAGTTGCGTGTGTGTGTATTGAAGTTGCGGCCCTCCCTCAGCTAGTCCCTGCCTTCAGTGGCCCCCAGGCAAATTGAGTTTGAGACCCCTGGCTTAAAGGGAATTTTCTGATATGATTTCAGTGAATTCACTGTTTGAGTTTTGCATCTCATGTTTGAAGCAGGAACTTTGTCTGGTTTGGATCCTCTGACTCTAATTTCTGTTTCTCTTTTGTTTCCTTGTTGCATCATTTGCTGTTTGCCATGCTGTAGCATTACCTTGATTTATGTCCTGTCTTTGCTTTGTCTCAATTTCCATACCTCTCCATCTGAGCAGCCCCACTCTGTCCCTTCTGTCTCCTCCCTCATTTAAAGTCCTTAGTTTAGAGTTTTTCATATCTCAATGTTTTATAGACTTTTTCTTTTAGAATCATCTAATGTTTTAGACCCTTCATACCTCCTTCAAGCCTTTCTTCCCCTTTTCTTTTTAAATGAACATTCCTAGATTTCTATAGTTTATGTTTTGTTCTTTCCATCTTTTAGCCTATTTGACTTCTGCTGTGCTGGTCAATCCTCTGAGACGATTGACAGCAGAGGTGTTCAGTGAATAGAGAATGATGCTTGCCCTGACTGTCGTGTGAAAATACACAAAAACGCAACGTGTCCTGAAACCTACATTGAGAATAAATTTGCAGACTTGAAAGAAATAATTTAAACTAGTTTCTCAACAACCCTTGCTTTCCCATCATCCCACAACCCCCACCACCTCGTTACTGGCCCCCACCTGCTCGTCGTCGTCCTGTTTCTCTCTGTGCATTGACCTCATTACCATGCGAGTAATTGGAATCTGTAAATGCTGGCCAGGCCAGAAGGGCACACAGCCTCACCCAGAAAGTCCACAGTCTTGAAGCTCAGCACAGCAAGGGTGAGAGTTTCCTGAAATGCATTCATATTTACACACAAACAAGAAACCACCATTGTTAACCGAAAATGAGAATCAACATTTTCGTACTTGGACTTTGTTTCTAACTTTCCTTTTTGTATCTGAATGTCATTTTGGTTCTTCTTTCTTTATTTCATTCAGGTTTACGTTTGTTCGGTTTTCTGGTTGTCTTAAACTTTTAAAAAACTTAGCATCTGACTTTCAAAGCAAAAAGCACATTTCTGTCTGTGCTCACACCAGTCACTGATATCAAGCATTGCATAAGAGACTTGACCATCATACTCTTCCTAAAATTGACCTTAGTCCAAACCACAGCCTCACTGTTTTTTTGCTCTCCATTTATGTTTTTTTCCAGCAGCTCTTTATGTTTAAGTTGGCAGCAAACTTGAGATTGAAGTAAATCTAGAAGTGTCACTTTTTCCACACCTAACTTCTCCCATCCTGTTTCACCCAGACGTCCTCCCGGCTGTTCGTCCATCTGTCCGGCTCAGAAACGCCCAGCACTGCTAAACTTGTGAGCGCCATCGAGGAGTTGGTCAAAAGCAAGATGGTATAATGCAATCATGCACTCTGAATCTGATAAATAAAGCAGCCTCAGATAGCTTCCTTGTCATTTTCATAAGCATGTAGAAGAAAAGTTGGTTAAAAATTTGATGTTTTAGCACATTTTTCTGAACCATTAAAGTACTAGAAAAACCATCCAGTTATTTTCCTGCGGAAAACTTGTTAAAACAATGTAAAATCCACAAAAGAGCTCCAGAAGTTCAAGAGGGAATATTTTTCCTCCTTTTTACAGGCTCCAGAGGACAGACCTACCTCTCTGTCCGTGGATCTGGCAGACTCCAGTTCTCCCTCCGTCAACTCTATCTCGTCGTCTTCCTCCCCCATCAGTGAGATGGATGAGCACCGATCCAGCTTTTCAAACAAAAGACGGTCTGTCCCACTGAAACCGCTCCTGCATTTCTGGAGTTAAGGATCTGGTTTTAGTTGGGTCTTTGTCTTTGTCTTAGTTTCATTTTGCTGGAATTGGTGGAGACGGAGCGAGAGTATGTCAGAGATCTCTCCATGTTGGTGGAGGTGAGTTATTGGTCCATCACAACAGCACACTCATGCTTTCGTCAGTGGGGTGAACGTTTGGTTTCTGTTGTGCATTTTTTATCAAAGGGCTACATGAGCAGGATGAAGGAGGAAGGCGTCCCTGATGACATGAAGGGGAAAGACAAAATAGTCTTTAGCAACGTCCATGACATCTATGTTTGGCATAAAGAGTAGGTTCACACTCTCCAGCTGAGACTGCATTCTCACCTCAAAGAAGCAGAAATTACAACACTTCTGCGTCTTTAGTTTCTTCCTTAGGGAGTTGGAAAAATGTTTGGAGATCCCTGATAGACTGGGACCGCTCTTTTTCAAACAGGTTTGCCACATAACTTCTCTCTTGACTGAACATTTTTAAGCCTTCTAAAAATGTCTGTGCTTTATGTTTCCAGGAGCGAAAGTTAAATATGTACATCACGTACTGCCAGAACAAGTCCAAGTCAGAGCATATCGTCTCGGAGTATATAGACACCTACTTTGAGGTTTGTGGCTGTTAAGATTTGACCCTGTGAAGGAAATGGTTTTAGTATTATGATTGTGTAAATGTATTTGTTTAAATGTGTGATTGACCTTTTTACCTGTTCTGAAAACAGTTGTATGTTTGTTCATCTGCTTCTCATCCCAGCAAGGAAGAGAGGGGGTTTACGACACACTGTCCTTAGCTGATAAGGGATTCTGTTTGAAGTTAGAATCCAACCAAAAGGGTCATTTGACGACACCCCCTAATGAACTTTTTCTCTTTGTCTTGAATTGTTACCTCCTTCTTGTGTTCTTAATAAAAGCAGCACGAGGAGAGGCAGACCTTTGAGAAGAGAAGCGTGGTAGACGTTTTCTGTCACTCTTGCTCCTCTCCCTCGTGCATGAGAAACTTGATTCTTGTTGTGGTTTGTTGTTTATAATTGTGTTTTTCTTTAATGTCTAGATGCATTTATCTGACAGACCCTTAAACCAAGATCTGTTTAACATGTTTTACTGATCCTCCAGGAACTGAAGCAGCATTTGGGGGAGTGCCTGCAAATCACAGACCTGCTCCTCAAGCCTGTTCAAAGGATCCTGAAGTACCAGCTCCTGTTGAAGGTCAGACTGCAAGGAAAGCGTAGGGGGTGCCAGAGCCACAGCTGCTGCTTTAAAGTTCATCTGTAATTGAATGTCATTGCATAGATGTTACTGAAAGCTTGATTTTAAGACCTGGTTTGCTTTGTTTAATTCAGGATTTCCTCAAATACTCCAAAAAGGCTGGACTGGAGTCTGTGGATTCAGAGGCAAGACGACACGTTTACGGTTAAATCTGTAACAAACCTGGAAGCGTTTTAATGGAGTTTGTTCATGATTCCTACAGAGGGCAGTGGAGGTCATTTGCATCGTGTCAAAACGGTGCAACGACATGATGAATCTCGGCAGGCTGCAAGGATTTGATGTAGGGGCTTACAATATCAGAAACAGCATGTCGGTTTGAGCGCTACAGGATCACCTGACCTTCTCTGTGCTCCCCCAGGGGAAGATTGAGACTCTGGGCCGCCTGTTGCTCCAGGACACCTTCATGGTGTCCAACCCAGAGGGGTTTCTGCTTGGTCAGATGACAGAGAGAAGAGTGTTCCTGTTTGAGCAGATGGTCATATTCAGCAAACCCCTGGATCAAAAGGCGGCTTTGTGTCTGCCAGGCTTCCTTTATAGGAACAGTATCAAGGTAAAGAGGTTTCCGTCCAACTTTAAAAACGTAGCTGCAAAAGATGCTATATCGTTGAGGTGTTTTGCTCTGCAGGTTAGCTGTTTAGGATTGGAGGAGACAGTGGAAGGAGATCACTGCAAGTTCATTCTCACTTCTCGGTCACGCAACGGCACCACGGAGTCCTTCGTGCTTCACTCCTCACACCTGGGCGTGCGTGAAGTTTGGACTTTCCAGGTCCGGCATATACTTGGCAGCCAGAGAAACTGCCTCCCTGGTAAGCTGTGTACCAGATGCTCTGAAGATGTGGGTTTAGACTTGAAGCTGCTCTACACCACTCTTGTATTCCCCTGTCCCCCCACCAAAAGAATACCAGGAGAACCATGTCGAGACAAGCAGTTCTGTGGGGGTAGGCAGTGCTGGTTCTGGCTCGTCTCCTGGTATCAGTGGAGGAAATTTCCAGAGTTGCTCCAACCACTCAGGGTCCCAGGGGGGCCCTTGTCGGCCCTCCAGGATACCACAGCCTGCTCGTTTGCACCTGCGCAGCCACCTGGGGAACGATGCAGATGGAACCAGCAGGATTTCAGGTAAGAACTATCGGCCCATTTCTGAAAGATATTGTCTTCATCAAAGATGGGTGGGACTGAAGTGTGCCTGGTTATGATACAGGTTCAAACCCCTGCTCTGTTCCTTCTCCTGTGCTCCCTGTTGGGAGCGGTCCGCTAGGAAAGTCCTCTGTCCAGACTTCAGAGGACAAGGCAATTGCCCTCCCCTCTGCCGGCACCACAACTTCCACCCTGTGTGCCATGGCTTCAACACCAACTTCCAAACTATGGCAAGGAGCCGTGTCCCCCATTGCCTCACCCCTGGTTACTCCTGCTTTTGGCACGGAGGCTTTCCCTCCTCCACCATCTAGCCCCTGCCAAAAGTCTGGACCTGGATTTTGGAGCTCCATCCCAGGCTCTCCAGCCAGCCTACCAGGCACATTCACCTTTTCAGAGGATGGTGGAGAGGTCCAGGTCCGTCAGGGCTCAAACCTCCAGAGTGGTTGTGGGGGTCAGATCCACAGATTCTCCACACACAGCAAGGAGGCCGATCGCATGAGCACATGCTCCTCAGCCAGTGAGCAGTCCATCCAGTCCACCCAGAGTAACGGGGTAAGGCCACCTGGTGCTGATCCGACTAACATGGAGGTTGGGGATCTGTCCTGTGCGGCTGTCTGAATTCTGCAGCGCTACTAATCTACTCCAGACTGTATTTCTGACAGCTTCTTCACCCTCTTCAGCTGAAGACATACTCAGTTCTCAGTTCTATATCCGCTTCTGCTAACCATCTTCCTACTCCTAACCTCCCGCTGTCTTCTTAAAGTGGGACAGGAACTAATATCTGGCATTCTTGGTTCAGCCACAAATGAACTGAGCCAATGTCATTCAGCTCATTGCATGAAGCCATGGGGCGAAGGCTACTGGATGACAAATAATTGTATCCAGTAATCCATTTCTCAAAAAGAAACGTCTTAGACTTCTGGTCTAGGATCAAACCCTTCTGCTGTCCTCAAGTCTTTATTTTCTCGTTCACAGAGTGAAAGCAGCAGCAGCAGCGTGTCTACCATGTTGGTGACGCAGGACTATATGGCGATGAAAGAGGATGAGATCAGTGTTATTCAAAGCGAGGTGGTCCAGATTTTGGCCAGCAACCAGCAAAACATGTTTTTGGTATTTAGAGCTGCAACCGAGCAGGGTCCCGCTGCTGAGGGCTGGATTCCCGGATTTGTGCTGGGACACACTTCAGCTGTCTCTCCTGACGGTCCTGACATGAACATCAAGTAAGACCAGGAGGATCTGCTGCATTGTCATAGGACTGGTTTAGTGCGACTGAAGCCGATAACTTTTCCTCTACCCACCTCTGAATTAAACTACAAACACCAACGTGGAATACCTGACACAACCTAATTTTTGTTTTTAATCAATGCTAATTCTGTCATGAGTTGTCCTGTTATGGAGTCATCTGTCTGTTTTATTCTAAAAAAAAACTGAAATAATGTAAATAAGAATGTTTCTACGTTTTACTCTAACTGGAAAAAGCTCTTTATTCTTAATGTGACAGATAACTCAAAATGCTTTTATTGTTCCAGCAGGAAGTCTTCATCCTGGCATGCATCCCTGCGGATTCGAAAAAAGTCTGAGAAAAAGAAAAAGGAGGGGAAGAAGGAGAGCAAACTGGAAAATGGCTACAGGAAGTCCAGAGATGGAATGCCCAGTAAGGTTTCTGTAAAGGTGAGTTTCCGGTCACTCAGGAATCCTCAGTTACAGAAACACGACTGATGACTGTCTTTTGATTTGCAGCTTCTAAATCCAAACTACATTTATGATGGTAAGTCTACATTCTTTTGTCATTTTGGGAAACATCACCTAAAATTAGAATTGTGTTAATACTTTTGGCCAAACATTCTGTCTCAGCTCCTCCAGAGTTTCTTGTACCTCTAAGCGACATGACGTGCGACACCGGGAAGAACGCCATGCTCAGTTGTAAGGTCTGCAGTCGGCCCTGTGCCACTGTCAGCTGGAAAGGACCCAACCAGAGTAACCTTATCAATAACGAACATTTTAGCATCACTTACAGGTGAGAAACACAACTGGTCGCTGACTCTGAACTAAAGCAGTTCTTTATGTGAAGCCAAATCTCGTCTGTTTCAGTGACACAGGTGAAGCCACACTGCGGATTAGTAGCGCAGCCTCAGAGGACGATGGTGTTTACACCTGTGTTGCTACCAACGAGCTGGGCAGCGTCAGGTCATCAGCCAGCCTCCATGTGCTGGGTGAGAGCATGATGAAACGTGCATCGTCTGCCGTTTGCTTTTTCCAGTCTAACTATGGCCGTACGTTTCAGCCGTGACCACTGATGGGGTCCAAGTAAACTGGAAGGACAACTTCGAGTCTCACTACATGGAGATGGTTGAACTGGGAAGGTAGAAAACTCTTCAGTTCTTAAATTCAGACTGATTAAATCAGGAGCAAACAGGGACAAGTCTAAATTATTGCTCCAGGCCCTGTCTTGCCGACGGACAAGAGAGAGGGCGCCTAATTTTCAGCACTTTAGTCTACAGCCCCGGCACAGAGAGGTTCAGATGGGGGGGTTCCGTAAAGCATGCGGTAACCAGGGAGCACGTGGAGGGGATTGGAGGGGTTTTCCAGGATGCCTCGAGGTGTCTTAAGCATCCTTCTCTCCATTACTGTCTCTAAGGAGTCCAGCTTAACTTATGCCACGTACCCGGCCTTGCAGATCAGTTGATTTAACCTGTTTGCGTCTGCAACTAGCAGTCTGCTGCCCCAGAACACCACAGCATAAAAGAGGGCACTAGAGAGACCACAGACTCATAAAACATCCTCATCATGGTTTGACAGATGTTGAATTACCTGAGCCTCCTCCGGAACTAAGGTTTTTAGTCATTTAACATTTTGCCTCACTACATGGTCCCAAACAAATTAAACCATCTTAAAGCCTTTATTAAAAAACATTAAAAATCCTTTGAACCTTTGCAAAATCACTATTGTGTCATTTTCAATAAATACAGTACAGACCAAAAGTTTGGACACACCTCATTTAAAGAGTTTTTTTTATTTTCATGACCATTTTCATGGTAGATTCACACTGAAGGCATCTAAACTATGAATTAACACATGTGGAATTCTATATCTAACAAAAAATGTCAAACAACTGAAAAAATGTCATGTTGTAGGTTATTCATAGTAGCCACCTTTTGCCTTGATTAATGCTTTGCACACTCTTGGCATTCTCTTGATGACCTTCTAGTGCAGGGGTGTCAAACATACGTATCCGGCCCACCTGGTGGTTTAGTCCGGCCCACACATGAAGAGTAAAAATCATAAGGATGTTTAAAAAAGAAAGCAAGTTTCTAGTCCATTCCTGTGGCGAGTTATGATTTTTTTAAAGAAACAACCGATATGCGCAATTCCGCCCCTAGGGGGAGTAAAGGAAAAGCGTAACAGGTGAAACAACATAACTCTGCATGTCCCAAAAACAGCTCTGTGTCTGGGTAGCCAGTAGTTTGGTTCCCTCTGAGCCTCACTACTGAAGGATGATCAGTAGTGCACCCTAATGGCCGAAATGTTGTCAAAAAGAAAAAAAAGGTTGAAGTGAAGTCCTAAGCTTTCCAGGAAAATGGAAAGCGTTTTATTTGTTCACGGAGCTGAATGCAAACCTGCATGCTTGGTATGTCATCAACAGGTTGCAGTGCTGAAAGAATATAACATTCAGCACCACTATGAGACTCACCATAAAGAAATGTTTCACCATTTGCAGTTAAGAAAAAAAAAAAAAAAGATTTAACAACTATTAGCTGGACCGATAAATAACCATCTTGATTTACTGCAGCCGTGACGTGAGTGATGGAACAGTGACACCTAGCTACCTTATTGCAGATAAGTTGGAGCAAACATCCAAACCATTTTCTGATGGTGAACTTATTGAAAAATGCTGAAGGCTGCAGAAGTCTTGTTCCCAAAAAGCAGTCAACCTTAAACATGAGTCTATCAAGAATTACGATCAGATCCAACTTCTCTGAGGAAACATGGGCAGCCATATGAAGGAATCCAGTCATTTATTGTATTTTCAGTCACTATTGATGAAAGCCCCAACATCACAGATATGTCCAGCTGTGCATATTTATTAGAGGTGATGAAGAAACCGTCACAGTGGAGTTTCTGGAGTTAATGGACACAACAACAACTGACGACATAGTCAGCTCTCTAGTTACTGTGCTGGACGATGTTGAAGTGAACTGGTCACATTAAGTAATTTTGGTCACTGATGGCGCTCCATCAAAGGTCAGGAAGAAGGCACTTGTTGCCACAAAATTCACGCAGAAACCAGAAAAAAGATTCTTATAATAATGGATATTTCATTGTGTTATCTCACTTAAATGACAGTAAATGTGTTTCTGCACAGGATTTGAATCCTGATATTGACGGTCTTGTGAAGTTTCAGGAGAGAAAGGAGGTTAACTCCAAACTCTAATGTTCACAAATGTTTGCAAGTTTAATTTAGTGTAATTTTGTCATCGTTTGGACGTTTACATTTTAGGAAGATGTTTCATTTTTTTCTGTAGCCCCTCTTGAATTTATTATCAGGATTGCTTCAGTGTCAGATTTAAAATATTCAGTCTGTATAAAATTGAATAAACCAATATTTTTAAAGTAAAATTAATTTTATTTAAGATCCGTTGGCCTCTGTGAATGAATGTGTAATAAGAAATGATTAGGCTACCATGTTGGTTGAGGCATGTTTTCCAATTATGTAAAAAAACAAGAATAAAGCTGTTATTTTGCCTTTACGCTACTGGTCCAGCCCACTTGAGATCAGACGGGTTGAATGTGGCCCCTGAACCAAAATGAGTTTGACACCCCTGTTCTAGAGGAAGTCACCTGAAATGTTTTTCACTTCACTGGTGTGCCCTGTCAGGTTTAATAAGTGGGATTTCTCGCCTTATAAATGGGGTTGGGACCATCAGTTGTGTTGTGCAGAAGTCAGGTGGATACACAGCTTATAGTCCTACTGAATAGACTGTGTGAATTTGGATTATGGCAAGAAAAAAGCAGCTAAGCACAGAAAAACAAGTGGACATCATTACTTGAAAATGAAAGTCAGTCAGTCTGAAAAATCAGGAAAGCTTTGTAAGTGTCCCCAAGTTCAGTCACAAAAACCATCTAGCGCTACAAAGAAACTGGCTCACATGCAGACACCCCCAGGAAAGGAAGACCAAGAGTCACCTCTGCTGCAGAGGACAAGTTCATCCGAGTCAGCAGCCTCAGAAATGGCAGGTTAACAGCAGCTCAGATTAGAGAGCAGGTCAATGGCACACAGAGTTCTAGCAGCATACACATCTCATCAACAACTGTTCAAAGGAGACTGTGTGAATCAGGCCTTCATGATAGAATATCTGCTAGGAAACCACTGCTAAAGAAAGGGAACAAGCAGAAGAGACTTTTTTTGGGCTAAAGAACACAAGGAATGGACATCAGACCCCTTGAAGGTCATCAAGAGAATACAAGATGAACTATGAAGAACCTAGAATATGACATATTTTCTGTTGTTTCACGCTTTTTTTGTTATGTATATAATTCATAGTTTATAATTCATAGTTTTAAAGCCTTCAGTGTGAATCTACAATTTTCATAGTCATGAAAATAAAGAAAACTCTTTGAATAAGAAGGTGTGTCCAAACTTTTGGTCTCTATTGTATAACATATTGGATTATGAAAATTATCTGTTGTTTTTACAGGCATGTCTTATTTTTAAAGTTTTAAATAGGCTTTAATGTATTCTATATACAGAAAAACAGGAGACTGCGAGGTACAAAGACGCAGGACCAAATTCAGTGAAATGATGTTCTCCATCAGAGGCACAACATTTTTTCCCAGGTCACATCAGAAACTGTGAAAACAGACAAGATGCAGAACAGTTCTAAAGACCTGGTTAAAAATCAATCAATCATGTACTCATTCTTACAGTGGTTTGAGAAAGTTTTGGCACCCCTGATAATTTTCAAGATTTTTCTTCATTGGTTGTTCGGATCATCAATTTCAGTTAAATATATCCTATAGCAGATGAACACAGTGATATTTGAGTGAAATGAAGTTTATTGGATTTAAAGAAACTGCTATAATTACTTCAACAAAAATAGCCATTCATGAGAAGAGGTATTTCAGGTGGCCAATAGTACGTTTTTCTCCTCTTTGCATCTTCTCTGTAGAATGTCAACATGGGAACCTCAAAACAGGTCAGATGACCTGAAAACAAAGATTGTTCAACATCATAGTTTAGGTAAAGTATACAAAAAAGCTTGCTAAGAGATTTCAGCTGTCAATTTCCACTGTGAGGAATATAGTGAGAAAATGGAAGACCACAGGGACACTTCAAGCAAAGGCCCAGAGTGGCTGGCCCAGAAAACCCTCAGATAGGCAGAGGCGAAGGATGGTGAGAACAATCAAACTCAACCCACAGACCAGCTCCAAAGACCTACAACGTGATCTGGCTGCAGATGGTGTCACTGTGCATCGATCAACCATTCAGCGCACTTTTTATTTTGTTTTGTTTTGCTGCACTTTCTGATCTTGGTTTTGGGTCGTTGGTTAATGTTTTAATCCAAGTTACATCAGCCGTTTTTTTCTATGAATGCCTCTAACACTAAATGTGAGTGTGGGAGGGACAAGTTTGACACAAAAGGCCGACATTTCTAACTGTGATAGTCAAAAAGCCACACCACACACTGACCTGCCAGAGACGCACACATAAACACACAATTAAAGCCATGTTATTTCCCATAACCCCTCCTCTCCTTACAAAACAGCAGCACTGGATTAAACGGCGCCTTTTCAGTTTTATGTTTTTTCTGTATTTAACATTAACACACATACTGGTGAAACATGCATGCTGGTGTCTGTTTTGAAAAGGCAGCGAGCGCAAAACTGAGTTGGTTTTGATTTATTTTTTATTTTTTCAGTCATCAATCAGCATTTGAAATCCATCAAAGTCTTCTTTTGTATCTAAATCAGCTTTGCTACATTTCTATCAAACACGCCAGCTTCCCTTTCCTCATCGTCAGAGTCTCTTTGCCTCTTACTAAAGATGTATAAGAGGCATACAAAAAAATGAAAACCAGTCTTTCAGTGTTGAACTGGCTTTTTGTGGCCAAATTCTAACTCCTCTCATAATTCCTTGCCACTGCTGGCTAATCAATATATGAGCAGGAACCCTGCAGCGGGAGGAGAAGTGTAACCTGACCCGTGTAGCGGGCCTGACGTAGGGAGGTTGTTGCTTTTAAGAGGAAATTTTTTAAAAACTGACCAGTTCATTTTAAAATCGTGAAAATATTCTGGGACTATTCAGACACGTTCAGCTATATGTATGTGAAGTTTGGTGTCAATAGTTGAAAAATAAGTTATGATAATTTGTTTGGAGTCCAGACGGATTCAGCACAGATTTTGTAGTGAATAAAATATTCTTAAAATTCATCTGTTCCACCTTAAATTCTGAAAAAATATTGAAGGCAGTAGGACACAGATTCCTACATATTTCTTAAGTTTTTGGATGAATAAATGTCTCAAAATTCACCTGTAACTTTTTAAATTCTGAAAATATTTAGGAAGCAGTAGCACATAAATGCCTATGTAACCCACTCCGTGCAGGATCCACACCTCTCTACCCCGAAGACTCTGCGTTGTGTTATTTGTTGTTGATTAGGGGTACCCAGTGAGACAGGAGTCGGACACACGGTGATCAAGGTCGTGGCTCAGACCGCGCTGTTTATTTGGTATTGATGCTGACAATTCCACCTTCCAAACCATAAACGAACACTCAGTCTCAGTTGGTCATTTACAAAACTGTAGATGCAAATTTAAAATAAGGCATTAAACAGAACTAAAAAAAACTAAGTGCTGTGTTTCATTAGCTGCTAAACATAGAAATAAAGTGCATAGCTAACTACATAGCTAACAATAAAAAGCTGACAAGCTCATATTAAACAATGAAATAAACTCCAAAAAACCCTTTCAGGTGGCAACTGAACATCTCAACACAAATATATTTTTGCATAAACCTCATAACAATTGCTTATGGTCAAGTTATTTAACTAAGATGCAGAGGGTGCAATCTACAGTGCTTACCTTCCAAACCATAAACGAACACTGAGGGAATTCGCGCCACACAGAGTAGTCAAGAACTCCAAATACGGTGTCCCGCGAGGGATAAAATAGAAAACAAACCTGAACCCAGAGAGCTCATGCAGCACAATAGCACCCCCTGCTGACTCATTTAGGCTACTGCTTTACATCCACCTTTTCTTTACGAGATGGCATCACAGCCATCGGATCAAATGAAATAAGACAGATAAAACACCAATGGAGGACACTGTAAGAAATGAAACAACCAGAACCATAGACGACAGTCCAGTATAGAACCATGTAAAGGTTTTTAGTATTTTACTTTCAGTCAAGCTGAGTCATATAGCTTTACTAGACTACATGTGTGTAGCTGCCTTTCTTGCTTTGGCCCTTTGCCAGACCAGCCATCCTCGTTGTATCTTCTGTTGAATGTTCTCTGTCTCCATAGTTCGAGTGTCATAGGAAAGTTTCTTGGGGGGATGTCGATTTCTTGGTACGTTCCTCTTTGGACCACTGGATGCTGGCGGCAGGTTATTTCCCCAGACGATAACTTGTTCCTCTGCTTCTTCCTCCTCCACCTCTTGCCCCCCTTCTTGTTCTACCCCCTGTCTTGTCACTTTATTGGGCTGTTCCCTCATGTCCTCTACGTCCTCCATCTCGTCCACTTCAGTGGTTGGTTCTGGTTCCTTGCTTGTCGCCTCATTAGTTGGTTTCATGGGGAAAAACATGCACTGCGTAAGCAGATTTCGGTGGACCACCCTTTCTGTCTCGCCATTTTCTGATCGCACCACATACACAGGAATGCTGGGCTGCTCTTTATTACAGTGTATGGCTGGGGCTCCCATTTGTCTCTTAGTTTCTGTCGTCCATCCACATGGCACATTTTAACAAGAACTCTGTCGCCTGGCAAAAAGACTTGGTCCGTTGCCCTCTGGTCATAGTATTTTTTTTGTCGACCCTTGGCATGGCGAGAGGTCTGATTAGCCTGGGTATATGCCTGTAACAGACAGTCATGCAGAGTCTGGACATACTCACTATATTCACTTGTCTCATTGGTGGTCTGGAACCCAAAGATCAGATCAACAGGGAGTCTGGGATGCCGGCCAAACATTAGGTAGTATGGTGTGTACCCAGTAGAGTCATGTCGTGTGCAATTGTAGGCATGCGTCATTGCATCCAAATACTCATGCCACCTTGGTTTCAGGTGAGGCTCTAATGTCCCAAGCATGTCCATGAGAGTGTGGTTGAACCTTTCCGTGACGCCATTGCCCTGAGGGTGGTAGGGGGTTGTATGGGTCTTAGTGATGCCCGTGCACTTACACAGCTCCTTCACCACAGCGCTTTCAAAATTGCGCCCTTGGTCTGTGTGTAATAGCGTGAGAAGTGGTCTGTCACAATGAGGACATTTTCTATGCCCCCCTTTGACTTTTCCAGAGCCAAAAAATCTATGCATATGAGCTCCATTGGGGCGGTGCTGTGAATGCTGACTAAGGGGGCCCTGACTCCTGTAGTTGGTGTCTTTCGAAGGCAGCACCTCTCACACTTCTCACACCAGGCCTTGATTTCTTGAAACATCTGTGGCCAGTGAAATCTCTCCCTGACCATCTGCACCGTCCTCTCAAGACCCAAATGTCCAGAGTCGTCATGGAGAGCCTTCTTGACGAATTAACGAAGCTTCTCTGGCAATACTAATTGCTCCACGACTCCCCTTTGATGGTCCCGGATGCGGCGGTACATAATACCATCTCTTATAACTAACCTCTTCCACTCTTTTAAGAGAAGGCACACCTGTCCACCGCCACTGAGCCTCTCATTGCGGCTTGGTTTCTGGTTTAGGCTCTTATAGTGCAGAACAGGACCAATAACAGGATCCTCCTTCTGCCCTGCACGGATCTCTTGTCTTGAAATGGCAGGCAATGACTCCATCCCCACGTCCCCGTAGGCCTCATTAGGTTCACGAGATTCACATTTAGGCTTCTCCGAGACCGGCATACTCTGATGTGTGGGGTCAGGTGGGCCCTGCGTAGGTTCTTCTATGCCATGTCCGGGCTCACTAGGTCTCACCTGGTGGGGGCATGTTTGCAGAGCCTGAGTGACCTCCTGGTGGGACATCCGAGAGAGGGCATCAGCATTGGTATTGTTCTGCCCCCGCCTGTACTGGACATCAAAGTCAAAGGCAGCCAGTCGAGACACCCACCGCTGGCCTGTTGCATCCAGCTTTGCACTGGACATGACGTACTTCAGAGGGTTATTGTCTGTCTGGACTGAGAATCTACGTCCATAGAGGTGGTCATGGAATTTGTCTGTGATTGCCCATTTCAGCGCAAGGAACTCTAGTTTGTGTGCAGGATACCTAGTTTCAGCTGGGCTTAAACCTCTACTTGCAAAGGCTATGGCCCTTTCAGTCCCAGCTTGGACCTGAACCAACACAGCGCCAAGCCCCTCCCCTGAGGCATCTGTCTGAAGGACAAATGGTAAACTGTAATCTGGATAGCCAAGTACTGGAGCACTTGTGAGTTTTTCTTTCAGGGCCTGAAATGCCACCTCACACTCATCAGTCCATATGAATGGTAAGTCAGGAGCCAGGCTTTGCTTATTTCTTCGTTTTTTCATTCTGGGATCCCCGGATGTGAGGCGATATAAGGGCGCGGCCATAGCAGAGTATCCACATACATATCGCCTATAATAGCCAGAAAAGCCAAGGAATTGCAACACCTCTTTGCGGTTTGTTGGTGTTACCCAGTCCTTAACGCGGCTAATCTTTTCTGGGTCTGTCCGGACCCCTTCAGAAGACACTAAGTGACCCAAATAGTGCACTTCCTTTCTCATGAGCTGGCATTTTGAGGGTTTAAGCTTAAGGCCATGCTCTAGGAGTCGACTGAACACCAGTTGCAGCCTCTCCAGATGCTCCTCAAATGTTTTAGAAAATATGATGAGGTCATCGAGATAAATCAAGAGATGAGTAAAATTCAGATCTCCAAAGCAGCAGGTCATCAGTCTCTGGAAGGTGGAGGGGGCATTCTGCAACCCAAACGGCATTCGGTTGGCCTCAAACACCCCCATAGGGGTGCTGAATGCAGTCTTGTGTTTGTCGTGCTCTGCCACTTCCACCTGCCAATATCCAGAGGTGAGGTCAAGTGTGGAAAAGAATTTTGCCTGTCCCAGAGCTTCCAAAGCCTCCTCTATTCTAGGCAACGGGAATGCGTCCCTCGTGCTGTAGGAATTTAGTTTCCGGTAATCAACACATAATCTCAAAGAGCCATCTTTCTTGGTCACCACCACCACTGGTGAAGCATATGACTCTTACTAGGCCTGATGACTCCTGCTGCCTCCATGTCTACCGACAACTTTCTCACATCTTGCCACTGGGAAGGAGGAATTTTACGATAGGGGAGTCAAAAACGCTTAGGATCAACCAGTGGGATATCGTGTTGCACAGTTTTTGTATGGCCATAGTCCATGGGATGCTGGGAGAACACACCAACATTCCTCTCTACCAGCTCTCTGAGGAGGGCACGCTGGTTCTCATTCTCAACTGCTGCTTTGCTTAGGTCTACTGCACAGCTTGACACCACCTGGTCCAGACACAAGCATGTTTCTCTGCACCCATCTTTACATTTTTTTTTTTGAAAAGTCTACAACACTGGCCACCAGGGAGACATTGGCCAGGTGTGTGTGGGATCTGATGGTGATGGGATGTGAGGATAGGTTCATCACTCTGACAGGGACACATCCCCTCTTTACATCTGCAAGAACTTTGGCAACCAAGAGGTCTTAGGGAAGCTGTATAGAAGAGTGGCAGTCAATCAGGGCTGTGTAGGTTTTTCTTTGTGGGCCTCTTTTGATCCTGCATTTAAGATCCATTTCTTTTCCCCCAGGAATGTGTATTTTGCGGCCAGTGTATATGGCAGACCCCACCACGTCATCAATATCACAGCGCTCAGTGTTTCCAATCTCCAACAGGGAGGTGTACCACTCTGGGTGGCTCTCTTTCACCTGGTAAATGAACTGCTGGCCATAAGGAGATGGCTTCTGGAGGCACGGAGAACTTTGGTTCCCACAAGCAGAGGAACAGAGGCGCGATACTCAGAATCACTGACAACAAAAGCTGGCACTTTCTCAAATTCTTTTCCCAACACCTTCAAGTTAAGGTGTATGACACCATGGTAGGTTACATTCTGACCAGCTGCACCTTCTATGAGTATGTTAGAGGGCTGCAGCTTCTGTTTCTGAAGGGTGGGGTGGTTGCACCAGTAGTTGTGGGTTATGCTAGTTATTTGGGAGCCAGAATCAATGAGCGCCCTGCACTTCATTCCATTGACTTCTACCTCCCCCTCATTTCTTGGGCCCACCAGGGGGGTGGTCTCTCCTGTAGCACCATCTCTGTTCACCTGCAAAATGGGGTCTTTTGGCTTGCCCACAGTCGCCCCCGTGACGATGGGCTCTACTCGTTTAAACTATGAGCTGAGTGAGATGTGCTCTCCTCTCCATGAGTTGTGAGCTGAGGGTGGTGAGCCCATGTCTGATTGTGGTCTTGCAGCACAGCTCGGCAAACCCGGGCTATGTGTCCTTGTTTTCCACAACGGTAGCATGTGACAATTGGGGCCTGTGTTGTTGATACTGGAGGTGGTTGGGCTCTTGGCAAGGTGACACGGGGTGGAGGAGTAATTCTTGCTTCAAGGTTGGTCAATCTGGTCATCTGCTCCTCTTGACAGAGAGCTAGTTTCTTTATCATCTCTGTTATCTCTGACCACTCTGATGTTGGATTAGTCTTTCCTTTCATCAGTTTTGAATTACAGTCGGGTGTCACCTGGACCTGAGTGTAGGTCCTCTTTGACTTGTGTAGTGACTGGAATTCTTTTGTTTCTTTTGTCAGATTTCTGAGCTCAGCTTGCAGCTCCCAGAAGCTCAAAAGCCTGGGTTTCATTGGAGCAATTCTCATCTACACATCCTCATCATTCAGTCCCCTTAGGAACTGTCTAGTGAGTTTACAATCCCGATCTGGGAATGGCTTACCGCCTCTTTGACTCTCCTCCACCGCCCTCAAAGTTGCCTCCAACGATATGGCATAGGAGCAAGCAGACTCCCCTGATCGCTGGCTACGTTCATAGAAGTCGGCCAGTGGGTCCAAAGACCCTTGTGTGTCGCCATATTCTGCTTTCAGTTCTTCAAATGCTTTTTCTGGGGTTTGGTCATGGGGGGGTAGATTCAAAATCAACTTCCTGGCTTCACCACTGAGATGACGTACCACCGTGGAAAAACGCAGATGAAGGGGGAGGTCTATTGCTTCCAGGAGATATTGCATGTCACGAATCCAGTCTTCTACAAGCATCCTACTATCAGCATTACCATTGAAGACTTGGACATTTTTTACCTGATGAGTTTGCAAGAAACCACCATAAGCGGCTGGAGGGAGACTTGCTGGCCCTGTGGCTCTTACTGGATCATATAGCGGTGTAGGCATATGAGCGGAGGGTGTGGACACCAGGGTGGGCTGAGTGACAGCATCAGGAGGTACACTAGCCTGGGGGGCATAAGACGGGTGCAAATGGACTGGAGTTTGGAGGTGGGGAGGGACTGCGTGGGGAGGTCCAAATCCATGGGTCGCATTCAGAGAATTGGGCATAGCTGCAGTGGGCCCCTGTGCATTGTTGGCAAAAGAATACGAGGGGACTTGGGGGTTGTGGCCTGCTGCTTGTGACATGTTAAACTGGGAGGTTTGCCCCAGCTCTGCACCTTGGTATGTCAGCTCAGCTTGAGGGAAGTCATCAGTTACTCTATTTAATTTTGGCACTGGAAAACTTGACATGGGGACTTGAGGCCCCGGAGAGAAGTCACCATAGCTAGTGGGTACCTGGGATCTGGGCTGATAAACTTGTGTTGGGAAAGGATAGATTGTTGAGTGGTTCCTGGTTGGCTGCTGCATACTCTTTGAGTCTGGGAAGTTAAGACATGGGGGAGCCGGAGGTGGAAGGAAAGCTGTGCATGCTGGAAAGCTGTGCATGCTGGTCTGGGGCACTGGGTGTGTTGCATTTGAGGTTACAGCGGGTGTCATGGTGGACCCTCGAGCTGAAGCTGAAGATCAGTATAGGGTGACAAAATGGGGGTTGCTGGGGTGAACTGTGTACAAAGTGTGGATTCTGTGGGCTGCTGAACTGGAGTTTGGAACTGCAATGGCTGGGTAGGGAGGAATTGGGTGGTTAGCTTTGACCTCACCGATTGCTGTTGGTTGTTGGTGCCCGCCATTGCTCCTTCACTGAGGGGAGGGGTGTGTGTTGTCCTTGGCGAGCTGTAACTGCGATTTATCACCTGCCCTGGAATGGGTAGGGAGCCGGATATGGCTGCAGGAGAACCATTCTCCTGTGGGGAGACTACACGGTCACTCATCATCTTCAAGTCTCTCTCCCTTTGATTTGGTTAGAAGAATAAAAAATGTTTGTACCTTCAACTATGGGTAGCCTAACGTACCCCAAGCTGTGTGTCAGCACAAAATTCAGAAAATTAGATAAATGTGTGATGATTCTTACATAATAATTCCCTCAAAAAGAAAATTCACTCAAAATGTTATTACACAGCTGTATGTTTAGCACAAAAAAAATGAGAAATTAGTTATGTTTGCTTAAATGACGTCATCAGCACAATGTTTCACACAGGAAAATAATAAAAAAAATAAAAGTGTACCATTGAATTTGCTATAAAACTGCTGATAAATCCACGTTCTTACAACAAAACAAAAATTAATTTATCACAGAACACACTTTGATGGTGACTTTTCAAAACCGTGGCGTTGTTAAAGCGTAAACTTCTTCGGTCTTGAAACACCACGATCCGGGTCACGGCACCAAAGATGTAACCCACTCCGTGCAGGATCCACACCTCTCTACCCCAAAGACTCTGCGTTGTGTTATTTGTTGTTGATTAGGGGTACCCAGTGAGGCGGGAGTCGGACACACGGTGATCAAGGTCGTGGCTCAGACCGCGCTGTTTATTTGGTATTGATGCTGACAATTCCACCTTCCAAACCATAAACGAACACTCAGTCTCAGTTGGTCATTTACAAAACTGTAGATGCAAATTTAAAATAAGGCATTAAACAGAACTAAAAAAAACTAAGTGCTGTGTTTCATTAGCTGCTAAACATAGAAATAAAGTGCATAGCTAACTACATAGCTAACAATAAAAAGCTGACAAGCTCATATCAAACAATGAAATAAACTCCAAAAAACCCTTTCAGGTGGCAACTGAACATCTCAACACAAATATATTTTTGCATAAACCTCATAACAATTGCTTATGGTCAAGTTATTTAACTAAGATGCAGAGGGTGCAATCTACAGTGCTTACCTTCCAAACCATAAACGAACACTGAGGGAATTCGCGCCACACAGAGTAGTCAAGAACTCCAAATACGGTGTCCCGCGAGGGATAACATAGAAAACAAACCTGAACCCAGAGAGCTCATGCAGCACAATAGCACCCCCTGCTGACTCATTTAGGCTACTGCTTTACACCTATAACTTGAGAAAGTTTGGGGCTGATAATATAAACAAAAGTTTTGATAGAAATATTTGTTCAGTCCAAAAGTTCATAAGCAAAATCAAATAGTGAAGTTTCTTGTAGACCCTATAGTGGGGCGTATAAAAGGTAGTGTTTATAAGAGGCATCTAATTCTGAAATCCTAGCTTTCTGAGACAAACGGCTGATTTTCTATGAATTTCTATTTTTTGAGTAAGCGCAATCGACCACTTCCTTTTTTGGGGGGATTTATGCAGGCACCTTAAGGTGTACACGCATGAACCTGCAGATTATGATTATGATTAAGACCCTTCTAAATATCTGCAGTTTAAATTTAATGCACGTCGGACGAAGCGCAGAAAAAAGATAGGGCAGAATGCGACAAAAACTGTGTTTGTCAATATCTAGGTGGCGCTATGGAGCTCGTCCAAGATTGTCATACCCATGGGTTCAGAATGGAAGCTTCATCAAATCTATTTAATTTCAGTGAGATCAGACAAGGAATGTTCACGTGAGAGCAACTTTTGTGTGCATGGCGAGATGCCTAACTTAGCCACTCTGTCACGACCACACCCCCGCGTCGAAAGTTATGGTTTTTACCAGAGTAAACTTCAATGGCTTTTCAACAGGTGGACGTAGTTTTGAGGTGTGTCAGCTCATCCCTCTGGAGCAGTGATGCTGCAAGTAAAACATGTCATTTCCTGTTGCCAGCAGGTGGCGCTACACATGTTCCGGATTCTTCCACTGCAGATGTGTTCAGACTCAGACTACAATCATGCATATCAATTTTGGATCAGATTAGATTATGCATGGCTGAGTAATGGCAATTCTTATCATGGCGACCTTGAATTTCGACGCGCCGCCACGGTCACAAACATTGATGAAAACTTAAAAGCTTAGTAATATAATGTTGGATATGTGTGTAGATTGCAAAACCGGAGTTTGGAGTCATTATTCTCAAATCTGAGAATTTCAATTCATTCTAGTACGAGGCCTGTAAATGACCAAAATACAGCAAAAATGACAAATTGACATTAATATAGCAGAAGTCCTGTGCGACTGACAGCTTGGTACCAAGAGACTTTTTTGGAGGTTTCCATCTGATGAACATGCCCTGTTCAAATCAAGCTTGTACGTTAAAGCATGTGGTGGGGCTCACGAAAACAAATTTAGTACCCATGCCTGTCTCCCATAAAATACGAAATTTTTCGTCACTACACAAAAAATCACTTGACACTTACACAAAATGGTTTATAAAGAATAGTAAAACCTCCCCGAACAAATTAGAATAAAACAGTATTCGGGATTTATTTATTTATTTTTACTGTAAATACAAGTTAACATTTGTTGCACTTCACCATCCAGTCTCTGTGCGGAGCAGACCAGAGGATGTCCTCCACATCATAGGCATGTTCCCCCGAGCAGACGAGGACAAAATTATCTTATGTGCCTGATCCAGGCTTTACAGGACTCAGCTGAAATGTCATCACAAGCCATGCAACAGGTTTTTCTTACCCTAACCCATCCAACACCAAGCAGAAAAAATAATGTTTTAATTGAATTAAAGAATTGAGAATAAGGTGGAATGAAAAGTATTATGAACTGGGAATTTTTCTTTTTACTACTGTCTAACAGGGGCAAGGCAAAAGACTTCTGTGAAAATGACATTGTCCAAGACAAAAACGGTGGTGATTTAGGTCTTGGGGAGAGTCTAGGTCTTGGTTATGCTTGCCTTGCTCTGTTATCCATCTTTGAAAAGCTGCTCAGTTGTTCAATAACTACGCCTATATTCCTATTCCTAATCCTAACCCTGGTTTCAGGCCCTTTAGGTATTCCAAAAGTTAGAACAAAAACCTATGGCGAAGCTTCATTCAGTTTTTATGGACCTTGCCTGTGGTGCAGCCTCCCAGAGAACCGAAGGGCTACAGGGACCGTTCATGATTTTAAAGGAACATTTTAATCGGCTTTTAGTTGAAATTTAGAGATATTCTTATTTGATATTTAATATATATTATGTTATTACTGTTTACTTATTTGATCTTTGTTACTTTTTATCTGCCTACTAAGGTTTATTTATTTATTATCCATGTATTCATCTCTGTTTTTAAATTATTCTTTTGACAGATTCTCCACATGCTCCACGCTTTGTGTGTTTGATTTAAATTAAATACATTTTCTCTCTGTCACACACTTGGGTTAGTATGATTTAGATTTTGCAGATAGTGTGATTTGCATTTGACCCATTTGGTGATCTGCAGCTGCGCTCGGGAACCATTTAGGGGATTAAATCCCCCCCTCATGCTAATTGTCAAGTTCCATTTTTTAAGTCACGGAGCAGACATTCTAACCACAATGCCACTGAGCTGGTCAGTTGACCAGAAAGATGTTTTTTGGCTTTTGCAGCAAAAACAAAACAGCATTGAGACTGGGATTGTGTCAGAGCCTAAAACAAAGACACAAGTGAGCACAAAAGTTAACAAACAGCTCCCAGTAAACGAAGGAAAACTTGATTCACGTTTGCAATTGAAGAAAAGTGTGTGTGCTGCTTTTGTCCAGGTGTCAACAACTGTGCTATGACACATAAACAATAAATAGTTAAACGTCCAAACGAGGCTTTTATTGTGAAACTGAAACTTTCTCTTGTCATTAGGGGTCGTTTCTCTGTGGTGAAGCGCTGTGATCACCGCAGTACCAACCGCTCTGTGGCTGTCAAACACATCAACAAGAAGCTGATGAGGAGAGACCAAGTGACCCAGGAGCTCAATCTCCTCTGGAGGCTCAAACACCCTCACATAGTGAGCCTGCTAGACATTTTTGAGACCTCAAGCAGCTACGCCCTCGTGCTAGAGCTGTGAGTACACCCAGAATTAGACGGGGATGCTTTTTACTGTGATGACCTGCAAGTCCTCCTGTCTGGTGTTCAGGGCTGATCAGGGACGTCTGCTGGACTACATTGTGAGCTGGGGGAACTTGACCGAAGAAAAAGTGGCGAGCTACATGCGCAACGTTTTGCAAGCCTTACACTATCTGCACAATAGCAGAATCGCACACCTGGACGTAAAAGTAAGTTATGTTATCATTTCACATGCAGCGGCTAAAGCCAAGGCTCTCTGTTAATATGGGGGATTGAAACGGCCGAACCTCCTAACAGCATTCTCATTGCCTTCAAATGTCAATGAAATTAAAACCGTCCTGCATCATTTATTTTACTTACAACCATATCTTTCCTCTGAGGTCCGTATTGTTGTCTTTTTAACAGAAACAGGAAACACAACGATGTTAGATTTCTAAATTATTTATTCTTGCAGCCTTTGTTAAACATGGTGACCTGAAACTGGTAAAAACGTTATAAATCTTTCATTACCGTATTTAACAGTTGAGCGCATTTCCTCGCCTCCAGAGGGCCTGGTGACCTGAAACCTGAGCTTCAGAATTCTTTTAGAGACTTCCAGACTGAAGCGCACTGTCTTTCCAGTCAATCCAGAATCCTCTTTTTCTACACCATTAACTCACATTCTGCTTTTTACTAATTGAACAAATGAAGTAGCCTTAAATAAAGATTTTAGGTCCAGTAACTGTTTTAACTATTCTCTATTACATGCAAGCAGTTTAAGTTTGGTAGATAAATCCTGAAAAGACTAAGAAATGTCATGTAGCTACAGAGACATTTTTCTTTTGTGGTGTTTCAGGTGAAATGGCTTTTGACACACAAATGATGAGCAGTTTAGGTACTTTTTAAAATCGTTTGTCTGCTGAAAAACATCTACTAAATTTTTATTTCTAATCAGAGCTAAAGGACACCACAGGCTAAAGACTCAGTTAATACCTACGTTGTCTGTTTCAGCCTGAAAACCTACTGGTTACCCACAATGCCAGTGGTCAGCCTGTGGTCAAACTTGCAGACCTGGGTGATGCTGTGCAGCTCAACAGTGCTCATTACATCCATCCTCTGCTGGGCAGCCCGGAGTTTGCTTCGCCTGAGCTGGTTTTGGGTGAGCCAGTGTCACTGACCTCTGACCTGTGGAGTTTGGGCGTGATGACCTACGTGCTGCTGAGCGGCGCGTCCCCCTTTCTGGACGAGAGTGCAGAAGAGACCTGCCTCAACATCTGCAGGCTGGACTTCAGCTTCCCAAGAGAGTATTTCCACGGGGTCAGCCAGGCGGCACTGGACTTTATTCGCCTGCTGCTGCGGACCGAACCTGGCAGGAGGCCGCCGGTCGGCCTGTGCCTGCAGGAGGCATGGCTGCAGGCCAGTCAGAGCAACAGAACAGAGACCTGCCTGGACACCTCACGCCTCGTCTCCTTTATAGACAGGAGAAAGCACCAGACAGACACTCGGCCTATTGGAGGAGTGAGGGGCTTTATTAGAAGCCGCCTTCAATCTCAGATCTGAGCTTTTATTTAGAAAGAGACATCACTGGTCTCATCCTCCCTCACAGTCGTCTCAGCAGAGCTTTGTTTTGGAACGGATTCTCTGCTGCTTGCTGCAACTCCCTGCAGGTCTTATAGTTTAGTGATCAGAAGACCCACTGTACACCCCTTCCAGTTTAGTTTTTAATAATAATAATGGATTGGATTTATCTGCGCTTTCCAAGTCACCCAAAGCACTTAAAGTGTGTCCATTATTCATTCATTCTTGGTGATGGTAATCTACTGTTGTAGCCACAGCTGCCCTGGGGCAGAATGACAGAGGCGTGGCTGCCAGTTCGCGCCTACAGCCCCTCTGACCATCACCGGGAGCATTCATGCACATTCACACACCAGTGGAGCCACACTGGAGGCAACAAGGGTGAAGTGTCTTGCCCAAGGACACAATGACAGTTGGCTGGGGGAGCAGGGATCGAACCGTCGACCCTTCGATCATTGGACGACCCACTCAACCGCCTGAGCCACTGCCGCCCATTAGTTCTTTCTCATTTAAAGACGCATTTTATTGTTTCCAAAATAAAAAAAAAACATGCTCTTCATACTGAAGCTGCTGCTTTGGACCCATGAACACAGAGACATCCTTCCCCTGACAGAACATAATGATGCTGTACTGTCTTGTCTGTTAAGGGCCAAAGCCTCAATAGAACAAGCCTTATCCCGATCCCCTTAAGAGCTGTAGTGGCAGCACTGTTTGCCAATCAGAAGAGCGTGAATGTGGACAATTTTCTATAAATGCACTTATGTTGTTTATCATGTGCAATGTCACAGCTTTAACATGTATGCAACTATTAATGAAGATATCTGTTGCATCTAATAAAAAGGAGGGAGCATGTACTGTACTCTGTACAGCTGATTGTGTAACATACTCAAAATCTACAAACCATGGATAGAAACCACACTTTTGTACTGTATGCCTGCATATGATTCTTAGAAACCAATCATATGAATTCTATTGGTACACCAAAATGGCTCTAGCTTTATAGTGTTTAATGCAAACAGGACTTGCACAATTAAATTTGACTTGTAATCAGAGATGGTTTACATGAGCAAAAACACTCCTGGAGACTTTTTTGATAGGCCAGGAGAGTGAACGACATTTGAAAGTGTTTCACCTTTAGTGTAGATATTTGTTGTCAAATCTTTCATAACTTTAAAAGAAAAATTGTTAAATTATGTGGCTTTCCTGAAAGGCAAAATTACATGACAGCTGTAAGACTAACCCAGAATCAACGCCTTGCTGGCTTTAATTTATTGCTTAGGCCATTAAAGAACAAACTGCGACTGTATACCTCAGTTTAAGTTTGTTTATGTTTTCAAATGCCATTTCATAATGTTTGCTGTTTCATAAATGACACATGCTAATTTTATTTTCTTTTTTTAATTTGTGCATCTTTTGCCCTGAGTTATTTGAAGATTAAACAATATGAACATGAATTTGTTTTTGTGATTTTTGCTGCTTTAGACAATTTCATCAGAAAAAATTTCAAGTCCAGATGTCATGACTTACCTGACAAATAAAAACCTTCCTCAATAGATAAGTGACTACCCTAAATTTAAGGGTGTAATCTGCACTCAGTCCAGGGAAAGAACTTCTACAACTAACTAATCCAACCTTGTGGTACTTGCAGCACTAGACAAATCACGCTAAAACAATGCAGCAAAACTGCCCGTAAATCTGCTTTATTTAAAAAAAAAATCCAACAAAGCTACACATTCCTTCTGTGGAAGAAATATAAAACTTAAATCTTCTCCACAGGAAAAAAGATCTTTGAATGTGAACTAAAAATATCTGATTTTTTTTTTATATTAAGCGTAATTTTCAGGACATGAAATCAACAATGTAAGCCTTCAGAGAAAATAAACATTTAAGTAAACAAAATAAGTAACTGAACGAATAAGTGCTCTGCAAGTTTTGTGATTGCTGTGTATTGTAAAAAGAGAAATTTAATAAATTTACAGAGTTACAACCTCGATGTAACCCTTGTGCTATCCTAGGCATTGGGAGTTGGGCCATCTAGACCCACTAGGCAGTGCTCTGAACCTTTTTTCTTCAATGATTTGTGATCTTCACTGGTGTCCATGGATTACATGAAATCTTTCCACCTTTATCCACCTTTGTCATGGTAAGGAGGACACGTCAATGTAAGGGTGGGGGGGGGTCATCTAAGATAGCACAAGTAAGTTATGTTATCATTTCACATAGAAATGACCCCCCCCCCCAGCAGATATAAAAGACTAAATAAACAGAAATGTATTACTGATTTTTTTACGTATTGATTTTTTTATTTGGGTATTTTATTTTATTTGAATAAGAGTTTTATAAGTAAATTTTGTACAGAAAAAGTTAATAATAGAGTATAGTTCATAATATAGTATATTTTCCTTACAAATTTATTGGCCTTCAGACACTCACTAGTTGTGTGTGTGAGTGTGCATGTTAAAGTTACGGCCCAGCCTGAAATAAATTATTGTTGAGTTAGAGACCCCTGAAGTAGGCAGAGAGGCAAAATCTCCTTTTCAGGTTCAACACCCATTTATTTCAACACACCACAAACAGCCAAACAGCCAAACAGCATGGAGGTCACTTCTGTTCCCATCCCTCACACTCATGGTTTTCACACTAAGATTTCTCACTTTCCATGAGTCCTAGGGGGTGAAGGCAGGACAAACCCCCAGGTCGCTACTATGTAAACCCCTTTTTGTAACCGAAGCTGAACCTTACTAGGTTTTAGCTGGGGTACAGGGCAAAAGGCTCGTAGAGAAAAGGTGGAAAGATGGAAAAAGAAGGAGGGGGGATTGAGGCAAGTTGAGTGTCCTGCATAAATTACATGCATTGGTGCTCATTCACACACAAAAATAACACTTTCTCCAACTGCAAAAGAAAACTTTGACTTTTAACTCTTGTGCTATCTTAGATGACCCCACCCTCACATTAACGTGTTCTCCCTACCATGACAAAGGTGGATAAAGGTTGAAAGATTTCATGTTATCCATGAACACCAGTAAAGATCACAAATCATTAAAGAAAAAAAGGTTGAGAGCACTGTATAGTGCAGAGGTCGGCAACCCAAAATGTTGAAAGAGCCAAATTGGACAAAAAAAACAAACATGTCTGGAGCCGCAAAATATTAAAAGCCCTATTTAAGCCGTATAATGAAGGCAACACATGCAATATGTATCTATATTAGCTATATTAGCGTACTATCAAAATGACGAGTTGCTACAAATACATAATGAGCTTTAACGATTAAATGTTTATTTGCCCTGCGGTGCATTCTGCGGAGAACGATGCGTCACGTGACTGCGCTGTTGTGCAAGTTTAACTTCATTACAATATCAATGAATTATGTTTCATTGCTTTGATAAAATTAAAGAAATGTAATAAAGAAATCAGATTTTTGATGTCATTTTTTATTTTTTATCTTGCGCTCGAATGACAGAACAGCTTCAAGCATTTGCGGCGCCTGCAGACTTTCCTTCAGCTCGTTTAGGTGGCTTGTCACCAAAAAGTGCAGCTTCTCCAGCCACTTAGTATCTTCCATTTGTGGGTAGTTCAACTTCAGGTCTTTGCTTTTCAGGAATGTTTTCACATGTTGTAAACAGAGGACAAAGTGACGCAAAACGTCACCCCTGGACAGCCATCGGACTTTGTTGTGTAGCAGGAGATCAGAATATTCGCTTTCAACTTCATCAAGCAATGCACGGAACTGACAGTGGATCATTTACATCAGCCACCTGCCTAGCGGTCCGCTGCCCTGCTGGTAGAAACGTGTGTCGCAGGCTATGACGCAAATCTTCGTTGATAGAAATGTTGAAATTTAATATTTATTCTATGCATTCTTAAGGCATTGGAAAACATTAAGAATGTTTGTTTCTTGTTTTTCTTCCTACAGAAACCATATTAAAATATTAAATATATTTCTCTCCCCGATCATTTTATATTCATTTTCATTCATTTTCTTGACAGTTTTTCCCTTTCGGGGTCACGGGGCTGCCGGAGCCTATCCCGGCCACTTGTGGGCGAAGGCAGGGGACAACCTGGACAGATCACCAGTCTGTTGCAGGGTAGTAGCATCATTTTATATTTTCAAACATTTTTGAAAATGCTCCAGGGAGCCACTAGGGCAGCACTAAAGAGCCGCATGCGGATACAAATATCTTCAAATGACTTAAAAAGTTGATTTTCTCCAAAAAAAGAGACCTGACCATGCCCCCCAAGAAAGGCCAGGACTATGAAGACCTTAAAAAGATTCTTGATGATATTAAAGCCACAATGTTTTCTTTTATGGAGCAAGTGTCCGCTAAGCTAACGCCACTTACGGAGACGATGGAAGAGTTCCGAGGATTTCGGGCTCAAAACGAGCAACGAGAAAACGGGGTCGTCATTCTGGAGAAAAGACTGGACGATGTGGAACAACAAGTAAGGATGAATAATGTAATTCTCACTGGAGTATCAATCAAACCTCGAGCAAAGCTGAATGAAGCGGGAGCTAGCACTGCTAATGCTAGCGCTAGCGTAGCTAGCAGTGCTGAAGCGGCGAGCGGTGACGTTCTTCATCTGCAAATGAGAACTTTGACTCATTTATGCATTTGGGAAGCAAAAATAAGTTTTTCATTCAAAACTGTCAAAAAACGCGTTTTCAGCTCAAAATAGCACTGTCTGGACTAGTCAACTTACAAGGTGACAAGAAATAACACGTTCTTCATCTGCAAATGAGAAATTTGACTTTGGAGTGCATTTTGGCCACAAAGATCGGTTTTTCATTCAAAAGTGTCAAAAATGTGTTTTCAGCTCTAAATAGAATTGTTTGGACTTGTCAACTTACAATGTGACAAGAAAT
>CM074488.1:32284279-32305784 GCA_037389245.1 Oryzias sinensis | reverse complement strand
CAGAGGGTGCAATCTACAGTGCTTACCTTCCAAACCATAAACGAACACTGAGGGAATTCGCACCACACAGAGTAGTCAAGAACTCCAAATACGGTGTCCCGCGAGGGATAAAATAGAAAACAAACCTGAACCCAGAGAGCTCATGCAGCACAATAGCACCCCCTGCTGACTCATTTAGGCTACTGCTTTACATCCACCTTTTCTTTACGAGATGGCGTCACAGCCATCAGATCAAATGAAATAAGACAAATAAAACACCAATGGAGGACACTCTAAGAAATGAAACACCCAGAACCATAGACGACAGTCCAGTATAGAACCATGTAAAGGTTTTTAGTATTTTACTTTCAGTCAAGCTGAGTGATATAGCTTTACTAGACTACATGTGTGTAGCTGCCTTTCTTGCTTTGGCCCTTTGCCAGACCAGCCATCCTCGTTGTATCTTCTGTTGAATGTTCTCTGTCTCCATAGTTCGAGTGTCATAGGAAAGTTTCTTGGGGGGATGTCGATTTCTTGGTACGTTCCTCCTTGGACCACTGGATGCTGGCGGCAGGTTATTTCCCCAGACGATAACTTGTTCCTCTGCTTCTTCCTCCTCCACCTCTTGCCCCCCTTCTTGTTCTACCCCCTGTCTTGTCACTTCATTGGGCTGTTCCCTCATGTCCTCTACGTCCTCCATCTCGTCCACTTCAGTGGTTGGTTCTGGCTCCTTGCTTGTCGCCTCATTAGTTGGTTTCATGGGGAAAAACATGCACTGCGTAAGCAGATTTCGGTGGACCACCCTTTCTGTCTCGCCATTTTCTGATCGCACCACATACACAGGAATGCTGGGCTGCTTCTTTATTACAGTGTATGGCTGGGGCTCCCATTTGTCTCTTAGTTTCTGTCATCCTTCCACATGGCACACTTTAACAAGAACTCTGTCGCCTGGCAAAAAGACTTGGTCCGTTGCCCTCTGGTCATAGTATTTTTTTTGTCGACCCTTGGCATGGCGAGAGGTCTGATTAGCCTGGGTATATGCCTGTAACAGACAGTCATGCAGAGTCTGGACATACTCACTATATTCACTTGTCTCATTGGTGGTCTGGAACCCAAAGATCAGATCAACAGGGAGTCTGGGATGCCGGCCAAACATTAGGTAGTATGGTGTGTACCCAGTAGAGTCATGTCGTGTGCAATTGTAGGCATGCGTCATTGCATCCAAATACTCGTGCCACCTTGGTTTCAGGTGAGGCTCTAATGTCCCAAGCATGTCCATGAGAGTGCGGTTGAACCTTTCCGTGACGCCATTGCCCTGAGGGTGGTAGGGGGTTGTATGGGTCTTAGTGATGCCCGTGCACTTACACAGCTCCTTCACCACAGCGCTTTCAAAATTGCGCCCTTGGTCTGTGTGTAATTTTGCAGGGAAACCAAACCGACAGAAGAAATTTCTCCACAGTACTCTGGCCACAGTGGTGGCCTTTTGATCTTTAGTTGGATATGCTTGTGCGTAGCGTGAGAAGTGGTCTGTCACAATGAGGACATTTTCTATGCCCCCCTTTGACTTTTCCAGAGCCAAAAAATCTACGCATATGAGCTCCATTGGGGCGGTGCTGTGAATGCTGACTAAGGGGGCCCTGACTCCTGTAGTTGGTGTCTTTCGAAGGCAGCACCTCTCACACTTCTCACACCAAGCCTTGATTTCTTGAAACATCTGTGGCCAGTGAAATCTCTCCCTGACCATCTGCACCGTCCTCTCAAGACCCAGATGTCCAGAGTCGTCATGGAGAGCCTTCTTGACGAATTCACGAAGCCTCTCTGGCAATACTAATTGCTCCACGACTCCCCTTTGGTGGTCCTGGATGCGGCGGTACATAATACCATCTCTTATAACTAACCTCTTCCACTCTTTTAAGAGAAGGCACACCTGTCCACCACCACTGAGCCTCTCATTGCGGCTTGGTTTCTGGTTCAGGCTCTTATAGTGGAGAACAGGACCAATAACAGGATCCTCCTTCTGCCCTGCACGGATCTCTTGTCTTGTAATGGCAGGCAATGACTCCATCCCCACGTCCCCGTAGGCCTCATTAGGTTCACGAGATTCACATTTAGGTTTCTCCGAGACCGGCATACTCTGATGTGTGGGGTCACGTGGGCCCTGTGTAGGTTCTTCCATGCCATGTCCGGGCTCACTAGGTCTCACCTGGTGGGGGCACGTTTGCAGAGCCTGTGTGACCTCCTGGTGGGACATCCGGAGAGGGCATCAGCATTGGTATTGTTCTGCCCCCGCCTGTACTGGACATCAAAGTCAAAGGCAGCCAGTCGAGACACCCACCGCTGGCCTGTTGCATCCAGCTTTGCACTGGACATGACGTACTTCAGAGGGTTATTGTCTGTCTGGACTGAGAATCTACGTCCATAGAGGTGGTCATGGAATTTGTCTGTGATCGCCCATTTCAGCGCAAGGAACTCGAGTTTGTGTGCAGGATACCTAGTTTCAGCTGGGCTTAAACCTCTACTTGCAAAGGCTATGACCCTTTCAGTCCCAGCTTGGACCTGAACCAACACAGCGCCAAGCCCCTCCCCTGAGGCATCTGTCTGAAGGACAAATGGTAAGCTGTAATCTGGATAGCCAAGTACTGGAGCACTTGTGAGTTTTTCTTTCAGGGCCTGAAATGCCACCTCACACTCATCAGTCCATATGAATGGTGGGTCAGGTGCCAGGCTTTGCTTATTTCTTCGTTTTTTCATTCTGGGATCCCCGGATGTGAGGCGATATAAGGGCGCGGCCAGAGCAGAGTATCCACATACATATCGCCTATAATAGCCAGCAAAGCCAAGGAATTGCAACACCTCTCTGCGGTTTGTTGGCGTTACCCAGTCCTTAACGCGGCTAATCTTTTCTGGGTCTGTCCGGACCCCTTCAGAAGACACTAAGTGACCCAAATAGTGCACTTCCTTTCTCATGAGGTGGCATTTTGAGGGTTTAAGCTTAAGGCCATGCTCTAGGAGTCGACTGAACACCAGCTGCAGCCTCTCCAGATGCTCCTCAAATGTTTTAGAAAATATGATTAGGTCATCGAGATAAATCAAGAGATGAGTAAAATTCAGATCTCCAAAGCAGCAGGTCATCAGTCTCTGGAAGGTGGAGGGGGCATTCTGCAACCCAAACGGCATTCGGTTGGCCTCAAACAGCCCCATAGGGGTGCTGAATGCAGTCTTGTGTTTGTCGTGCTCTGCCACTTCCACTTGCCAATATCCAGAGGTGAGGTCAAGTGTGGAAAAGAATTTTGCCTGTCCCAGAGCTTCCAAAGCCTCTTCTATTTTAGGCAACGGGAATGCGTCCCTCGTGCTGTAGGAATTTAGTTTCCGGTAATCAACACATAATCTCAATGAGCCATCTTTCTTGGTCACCACCACCACTGGTGAAGCATATGGACTCTTACTAGGCCTGATGACTCCTGCTGCCTCCATGTCTACCAACAACTTTCTCACATCTTGCCACTGGGATGGAGGAATTTTACGATAGGGGAGTCGAAAAGGCTTAGGATCAACCAGTGGGATATCGTGTTGCACAGTTTTTGTATGGCCATAGTCCATGGGATGCTGGGAGAACACACCAACATTCCTCTCTACCAGCTCTCTGAGGAGGGCACGCTGGTTCTCATTCTCAACTGCTGCTTTGCTTAAGTCTACTGCACAGCTTGACACCACCTGGTCCAGACACAAGCATGTTTCTCTGCACCCATCCTTACATTTTTTTTTTTGAAAAGTCTACAACACTGGCCACCAGGGATACATTGGCCAGGTGTGTGTGGGATCTGATGGTGATGGGATGTGAGGATAGGTTCATCACTCTGACAGGGACACATCCCCTCTTTACATCTGCCAGAACTTTGGCAACCAAGAGGTCTTGGGGAAGCTGTATAGAAGAGTGGCAGTCAATCAGGGCTGTGTAGGTTTTTCTTTGTGGGCCTCTTTTGATCCTGCATTTAAGATCCATTTCTTTTCCCCCAGGAATGTGTGTTTTACAGCCAGTGTATATGGCAGACCCCACCACGTCATCAATATCACAGCGCTCAGTGTTTCCAATCTCCAACAGGGAGGTGTACCACTCTGGGTGGCTCTCTTTCACCTGGTAAATGAACTGCTGACCATAAGTTGCTTGGAGATGGCTTCTGGAGGCACGGAGAACATTGGTTCCCACAAGCAGAGGAACAGAGGCGCGATACTCAGAATCACTGACAACAAAAGCTGGCACTTTCTCAAATTCTTTTCCCAACACCTTCAATTTAAGGTGTATGACACCATGGTAGGTTACATTCTGACCAGCTGCACCTTCTATGAGTATCTTAGAGGGCTGCAGCTTCTGTTTCTGAAGGGTGGGGTGGTTGCACCAGTAGTTGTGGGTTATGCTAGTTATTTGGGAGCCAGAATCAATGAGCGCCCTGCACTTCATTCCTCATTTCTTGGGCCCACCAGGGGGGTGGTCTCTCCTGTAGCACCATCCCTGTTCTCCTGCAAAATGGGGTCTTTTGGCTTGCCCATAGTCGCCCCCGTGACGATGGGCTCTACTCGTTTAAACTATGAGCTGAGTGAGATGTGCTCTCCTCTGCATGAGTTGTGAGCTGAGGGTGGTGAGCCCATGTCTGATTGTGGTCTTGCAGCACAGCTCGGCAAACCCGGGCTATGTGTCCTTGTTTTCCACAACGGTAGCATGTGACAATTGGGGCCTGTGGTGTTGATACTGGAGGTGGTTGGGCTCTTGGCAAGGTGACACGGGGTGGAGGAGTAATTCTTGCTTCAAGGTTGGTCAATCTGGTCATCTGCTCCTCTTGACAGAGAGCTAGTTTCTTTATCATCTCTGTTATCTCTGACCACTCTGATGTTGGATTAGTCTTTCCTTTCATCAGTTTTGAATTACAGTCAGGTGTCACCTGGACCTGAGTGTAGGTCCTCTTTGACTTGTGTAGTGACTGGAATTTTTTTGTTTCTTTTGTCAGATTTCTGAGCTCAGCTTGCAGCTCCCGGAAGCTCAAAAGCCTGGGTTTCATTGGAGCAATTCTCATGTACACATCCTCATCATTCAGTCCCCTTAGGAACTGTCTAGTGAGTTTACAATCCCGATCTGGGAATGGCTTACCGCCTCTTTGACTCTCCTCCACCGCCCTCAAAGTTGCCTCCAACGATATGGCATAGGAGCAAGCAGACTCCCCTGATCGCTGGCTACGTTCATAGAAGTCGGCCAGTGGGTCCAAAGACCCTTGTGTGTCGCCATATTCTGCTCTCAGTTCTTCAAATGCTTTTTCTGGGGTTTGGTCATGGGGGGGTAGATTCAAAATCAACTTCCTGGCTTCACCACTGAGATGACGTACCACCGTGGAAAAGCGCAGATGAAGGGGGAGCTCTATTGCTTCCAGGAGATATTGCATGTCACGAATCCAGTCTTCTACAAGCATCCTACTATCAGCATTACCATTGAAGACTTGGACATTTTTTACCTGATGAGTTTGCAAGAAACCACCATAAGCGGCTGGAGGGAGACTTGCTGGCCCTGTGGCTCTTACTGGATCATATAGCGATGTAGGCATATGAGCGGAGGGTGTGGACACCAGGGTGGGCTGAGTGACAGCATCAGGAGGTACACTAGCCTGGGGGGCATAAGACGAGTGCAAATGGACTGGAGTTTGGATGTGGGGAGGGACTGCGTGGGGAGATCCAAATCCATGGGTCACATTCAGAGAATTGGGCATAGCTGCAGTGGGCCCCTGTGCATTGTTGGCAAAAGAATACGGGGGGACTTGGGGGTTGTGGCCTGCTGCTTGGGACATGTTAAACTGGGAGGTTTGCCCCAGCTCTGCACCTTGGTATGTCAGCTCAGCTTGAGGGAAGTCATCATAGCTAGTGGGTACCTGGGATCTGGGCTGATAAACTTGTGTTGGGAAAGGATAGATTGTTGAGTGGTTCCTGGTGGGCTGCTGTATACTCTTTGAGTCTGGGAAGTTAAGACATGGGGGGGCCGGAGGTGGAAGGAAAGCTGTGCATGCTGGAAAGCTGTGCATGCTGGTCTGGGGCACTGGGTGTGTTGCATTTGAGGTTACAGCGGGTGTCATGGTGGACCCTTGAGCTGAAGCTGCACCCAGATCAGTATAGGGTGACAAAATGGGGGTTGCTGGGGTGAACTGTGTACAGAGTGTGGATTGTGTGGGCTGCCGAACTGGAGTTTGGAACTGCAACGGCTGGATAGGGAGGAATTGGGTGGTTAGCTTTGACCTCACCGATGGCTGTTGGTTGTTGGTGCCCGCCATTGCTCCTTCACTGAGGGGAGGGGTGTGTGTTGTCCTTGGCGAGCTGTAACTGCGATTTATCACCTGCCCTGGAATGGGTAGGGAGCCTGATATGGCTGCAGGAGAACCATTCTCCTGTGGGGAGACTACACGGTCACTCATCATCTTCAAGTCTCTCTCCCTTTGATTTGGTTAGAAGAATAAAAATGTATGTACCTTCAACTATGGGTAGCCTAACGTACCCCAAGCTGTGTGCCAGCACAAAATTCAGAAAATTAGATAAATGTGTGATGATTCTTACATAATAATTCCCTCAAAAAGAAAATTCATTCAAAATGTTATTACACAGCTGTATGTTTAGCACAAAAAAAAATGAGAGATTAGTTATGTTTGCTTAAATGACGTCATCAGCACAATGTTTCACACAGGAAAATAATATAAAAAATAAAAGTGCACCATTGAATTTGCTATAAAACTGCTGATAAATCCACGTTCTCACAACAAAACAAAAATTAATTTATCACAGAACACACTTTGATGGTGACTTTTCAATACCGTGGCGTTGTTAAAGCGTAAACTTCTTCGGTCTTGAAACACCACGATCCGGGTCACGGCACCAAAGATGTAACCCACTCCGTGCAGGATCCACACCCCTCTACCCCGAAGACTCTGCGTTGTGTTATTTGTAGTTGATTTGGGGTACCCAGTGAGGCAGGAGTCGGACACACGGTGATCAAGGTCGTGGCTCAGACCGCGCCGTTTATTTGGTATTGATGCTGACAATTCCACCTTCCAAACCATAAACGAACACTGAGTCTCAGTTGGTCATTTACAAAACTGTAGATGCAAATTTAAAATAAAGCATTAAACAGAACTAAAAAAAAACTAAGTGCTGTGTTTCATTAGCTGCTAAACATAGAAATAAAGTGCATAGCTAACTACATAGCTAACAATAAAAAGCTGACAAGCTCATATTAAACAACGAAATAAACTCCAAAAAACCCTTTCAGGTGGCAACTGAACATCTCAACACAAATATATTTTTGCATAAACCTCATAACAATTGCTTATGGTCAAGTTATTTAACTAAAATGCAGAGGGTGCAATCTACAGTGCTTACCTTCCAAACCATAAACGAACATTGAGGGAATTCGCGCCACACAGAGTAGTCAAGAACTCCAAATACGGTGTCCCGCGAGGGATAAAATAGAAAACAAACCTGAACCCAGAGAGCTCATGCAGCACAATAGCACCCCCTGCTGACTCATTTAGGCTACTGCTTTACACTAAAATAAACCCAAAAATGATATCCTTAATAGAAAAGTCTGCTAAAAGTGGAATCTTGGGGAAAAGCCAATAATGTAAACTATTCCAAAAGACATCAGAATAAAAACATTCAATTGAAACAAACTCCTCTCGTAAATGCACACCGTGCCAGGCTCAGATGCAATTATGCTGACCAATCGTTGCTAAATGGTGTAACGTCATTATTTGGGTTGCCAGATTGGTTCATGTGTGCTGACAGGGGGGGATCATTAAAGTGCAGGCAACTTTCTTTTGCACAACATTCAGAGCACACGTTGGTAAGGAAGTTCTATGAAATGGGTTGCCAGATTTGGGTCTTTTTTAATTTAATTTTTGTCGCCACTTCGGGGCCCTGCTGGTGACGGGGGCCCTACGCGGCTGCGTAATTCGCGTATAGGGAGGGCCGGCCATGATGGGGATCCATTTATTCCAAGGCCCAGCCCGACCATGGGGGTCACTGACACATCGCCCCCCCCCCCCCCCCCAACAAAGCAGCTCAGGGCCCGCTCTACGGCTATTAGACCACAGAGCAGAACCCCAGCCAGCCTAGTGAGAGCAAGCACCACAGCAACAGCACCCCCTACAGGTGGAGCCGGTAATGCCCCAGAACAATGGATCCCCAAGAGGAAACACTGGAGTAAGAAAAAAACATTATATAAATAATAATAAAGTAACAATAAAATAATAACAGTAATAGTCATTAAAAAAAGTAAAATAAACAAATGAATGAATTAAAAGGCATTAAAATTATTAAACATAGCCTTAAATATGATGAAAATGATAATGATAAAAAGGGTAGTTTATTAATAAAAAATAGTTCTTATATAAATAAAAAGAATTATTAGATAGGGAAAGTAACTAAACTAATAAATAGATAAAGAATGGAGCAATTGCAAAAGTCATGTAAAAGATTAAAAAGGTGGATCTTGAGCCTCTTCTTAAAAACCTCTACAGTCTCTGCGGCCCTGAGGTTCTCCGGCAGGCTGTTCCGAAGGCGAGGACCGTGATGGTGGAACGATATGGAATTAATTCAGTCTCAATAATCGGAAATGCACACAAACTGTTTTACAAATTTAATTTGACGTACACTTGTAATATAGACTTGCAGATCACACAAATTACAGAATGTGCAACAAATAATGGATTGCATTTTTATTTTCACATTTACGTGTATTTACGTGCATTTATTTACAGTCACCTGGAAGTTGTTTATTGGATTTATGAGCTGAAGCAAGGGAGGCTAAGCTAAGTGAGTTTGGTAAAGTTAGAAAGATATTCATAGATTCGGACTTCTGGCCTCAATAACTCTTCTGACAAACATTGAAATTTTGTGTTAACAGAGAGAGTGAACTACAAACGCATTTCAAAAGAAAAAAGATTGTTTTTCTGCCTGTTAATGAGAACTGTAAATGAGAAACAGCAGCGAGAGGGCTGCCAAGGGACCGTAAACAAAGTTCAAGCTGCGAGAAAAGACCATTATGTAAAAATCAATTATCTCTCAAAAATGAAAAACGTCTACATTTATATGAACTTAACTCAACGTTCTCATGCTAATATGACAGACAATTTTCAATTATCTTTGTTGTTTTATGTTGAAACGGGACGTCATAATGGGGTCAGCGGCAGATCGGTAAAATAAGAAAGCCCAAGACCATAAAAACATTTATAAACCATTGATAGACTTACCATTAGGAAATAGGCCTGGGGCCCCCAACACTCTACGGGCCCCAAGCTAAACACTTAATAAAAAATGCATAAAATAAATTTTACGTTCATCATTATTTAACTCAGTCATGAAAAAACACCCCAAATAACTGAACGGGCATAAGATTGATCGTGCAAAAGTGTTTAGACCTCCCCCGTCCTTCTGCAGCAATGGTATATTCCAGTCAGGAGCAAGTCCAGAGAATTGCGAGTTAGCGAACTGAAGCAGCATTGATGCCAGAATGGGTGGTTTTCAGCTTGTAAGGGCAGTTATGTTCTGACGTTGCTGGTAAAAAGAAATTGTTTTTGGTGGATTTTTTTCACTTTCCTTTTTTTCTTTTCTTTTGATTGTTCTCCATATTTGAGCAAAGCATCAATGGTTGTTAGAAGGGTTCAATAGGAGTCCATTATTTCACGTCTTGGTCTGACTGCCAAGAGTTAATATCCTAAAAAATATGATAAAGTTGGATTTTCAATCAAATCTAATTAATCAAATCAATTTCTTATTCACTAAATAGAAATATGCATGTTTTTTTGTTGTGTCTGGTGGTCTTTTGATGACTTTTAGGCTGGGAAGCCATGACTCTGCAAACACTGGCAGAGATTAAATGATGATTCAAAGCAAGTTTTAAAAAGATGTTAAATGAAACAGAGTGATCCGAGGGGCTGTGAAAAGAGGAAAAGGCAAAGAGAAAGCAAGACATTTGTTGTCACAGTTCCAAGACATAAAATAAATCTTTAGTGATTTATTGGATTTTGCTTTTGACTCTTTAGAGTATCCTTGAGCTTTTTGAAAAGGTGCTTCCAAACGATAGATTATTATTATTATTATTCACTCACTATTCAGTGTGATTTCTCTACAATACCACTGGTTATCGTAAAATATGTATCAATAGTGCATAAAATGTGCTGTGAGACAATGTTATTTCAATCTCCTCTGCTTAAGTGGAAGCTGCTCATAAACACTTGGTGTCTATTTAAATGGAGACCTTTTCACACAAAAAACCTTCTCCTTTGACTTAGGCCGCCTTTACACTGCAAGGTTCAAGTGACCCAATTCCGATTTTTTCCTCTCATTTGGCACAGATCGGATATGATCGGTGAATGTGTAAGCAGGACAAAAGCGCATGGATTCCGTTTTTCTCAGATCGGATACAGGCCTCTCTCATATGTGGAAATAAATCGGAAACAAATCGGATACGTGCATTTGCGTGTGCCATGTAAGCAGACAAATCGGATATTCCCCAGTAAATGCGAGTCGTTCCTCAGTGACGTCAATTCAGGACACCACCAACTGAGATCACATGACTTATTAAGGTGCTTTTTGTGCGCTGATTTTGCTGTCAGCGTGTTACCTTTCAGCCTCAGGCTTCAGACCGTAGTCAGAAACAGCTTTTATGTCCGGTCCAGACGCAAACAGTAACTAATGAAGCGGGACACCGTTGCTACGGAACAGGCTAGAAGCCGTTTATTTCTTTGTATGATGGGGACCATGTGTGTGTGTGAGCGCGCGCACGCGTGCTTGCGTGTGTGTGTGTGTGTAAGGAGAGAGCCCCCCCTCTCTCCTGTGAGCGCGGGGGTGTGAGCGCGGAGCGGGGGACTGTTGGAGAACCGAAAATTAAAAAGAATGTGTCTCGCCCAAAAGTTTTGGAGTCTTTCTTAGCCCACTCTGGAGGCTGAGGGTTCAGAACGGGAAAGAGAACCCTGAGGAAATCTCCCGTGTGTCTCTGACTACGGTCGGAAAAGAGAAGTCATTGCGCAGGAAAGGTTCAACACTTGGATCAAACTGTTAGTACAGCACAACGTCTGCAAACACTTCCTCATTCAAAACTCAGAGAGAGCACATAAGACGGCCGACCAGGCCAGCCCTCTTTTACTCCCCCGTGCATCCCCTCAGGAGCGCCCAGGGCAATGCCTCCTTCCGTCGCCGCCTTGCCTCCATGACAACCGCAATCACAAAAGTCCGAAAGAGGTCCGCGGAAGGCGGAAATACTGCTATGTAGTCCTCAGAACGTCTACGTTTGATAGTTTCAGCATTGTATAGTGTAAATGCAAAAATCAGATAAGGGTCACTTTTAAAAGATGATGTAAGCGGGTCGTCAAAAAATTCGGATATAGTCAGAAAATCGGATATGGGCATCAAGATCTGCAGTGTAAAGCCGGCCTTAGATAGGCCTTGATGTGACCATTGCCCCCTACCCCATCCTTTATAATTTGCACATTTCTAAATCCACAACAAGGCTGATTCTCTTTAGGGAATATTACAAGTTCTACTCTTTCTGTGTGCTTACTATGAGCATATTATCTGTGACACAGTGATGCCATTTTGATGGGTCACATCAGTCTGCCTTTGCAAAGCAGGAGCTTCTCTCCAGGGTTTCTTTGGCATTCAAAAGGCGGCCAAGCAACTGAAGGCCACTGAGAAAATCCAAATGGACTTGAGTGAAAATGAATAAAAGACATAATCCTTATATTTGCAAAGCAGTTTTTGCAAATGTTTCAAATTTGTTGTCTTCTAATCCTCTCCAGACATAGAAAGGGAATTTAAACATTCTTCTTATTTACATTGACAGTTCTGTTTGCCACATGATGCAGGCACTGCTTCTCCTTAATAACTCCCAAACTGCCAATGATCCTGTGCATCCTTCAGGCTTTTTTCTCATATATATATATATTCCCTAAATGCACAAACATTTTCCCTAAATGTTTTTGTAGGACATGCTTTTAAAGTCTTTTGTGGACACCATGTCACATGTCAATTTCCTCTGTGTTTGCAGAAAGGAGAAACTGTGAAGAGAATACGAGAAGAGGTAAGAAGCTCAAACTCACAACACCAACCTTCGTCTTTTTCTTTCATTCTTCCCCTCCCAATAATTAATGACAAGCTTTGCATCATGATCCAATGTAACTGTGTGAAGTAAAAAAAAAAAGCAATCACCTTTTGAAGTAAATCTTTGACTTGAATACTACAATTATAGAATGTTTTTTTAGGTGTTTACCTCTGTCCTGATTTTTTAATTGTTTGCATTTTTGTCACACTTACATTTTTCAGATTATCAAGTTAAAATATTGTAGCATAATCCAGGTTAACACATCTGCCATATTAAAATAAAGTTGTTCATTACTAACAAACCTACGTGGACTTCTGTGAAAAGTGACTCCAAACCTGACCACTGGTCTGAGCAGCAGCATCCATTCATCCATCTTTCAAACGCACTCTATCCCTTTTGGGGTCATGGGGTTGTTGGGACAGAGTGGGGTGCACCAGCAGTCCCCAACCCTTCGGGCTGCTGACCAGCACCGGTTTGTGGACAGTTGAAAAAGGTTGGGGTCCTTTGGAGTTCAGCTATTTGAACTCTGGAAACTATGCGTCAGAGTTGCTTGCCACCGCTTGAAGTGGAAAGCATTGCTGCCTTGCAAAACGATGTGGTCGGGTTTAAGTGTGCCAAATAAAAAAACCAATAGTAAATCTGGACTAATCACTTTTTACCAAGGTCTCAATAAATAGCATCTTCATTTAAAAAGTGTTTATTTTTTGTTTGTATGATAGCTTTGACTAAAATGTAAGTATTTTTAATCCTCAGAAACATTTGAGTGTGAAAGAAATGCAAATAAATAACAAATTAAAAGGGAAAACACATTATACAGCTGGAAATCAAGTTTAGACCTAAAACCCTGTGACCCTTGTCTAAAGTCTATAGATCGGGAGTGTCAAACTCATTTTGGTTCAGGGGCCACCTTCACCCCGTCTGATCCCAAGTGGGCCGGACCATAACATAAAAGCAAAACAACAGCGTGACTAAAGATGAAGCCATTTTGGGAAATGGTGGGTGGTGATTTTAGAGCTGTGGATCCAAAAATTCCACATGACACGCTCAACTTTTGATGAGCTGTGTGACCCTGTGGGACCTCTTGTGGCGCCCGCTGTGCAGCGCCCAAAACAGCCAATACACCAAGAAGCACATTGCCATCCGGTTGTGGGTCATGTGACTCAAGTAATTCGAAAAAAGTGTTTAATGTGCAACTTTGAAAAAATAAGTCAACTTTAATACGCCTCCAAAACCACCTCCTCCAAGTGCAAAAACTTTTTTCCAAAAAATGTGAATTTTTTTCAAAATTGTCATGTTTATGTTAGGTGAATTTTGTCCTAAATCCAATTTGCACAATTTCATACTCAATGGAAACGCAGCTAGTGTTAGATCAGAAATGTGATCCAGTTTGGGTAAAGTTTTGTTGTACAGCAGTGTACAGGCTGGGTGGATCAAAATAGCAGAGCTTCAAACATTTTAAATTTACTATTTTAAAAAGTTAGAAAAATAAAGAAAATAAGAAAGACAATATTAGACAAAAAAAAATAAAATATTAAAATATTGGTTTTATATTTTAGTCTTTCTTCTATTTGGTGTTTCGAGCACAGCTAAAGCTGCTTGAATGCACAAACATCCGGATCGATAGCTGCAAAAACTTGCCATGTGAAAGCACCTCATCGGCAGTTACACCTGACAGTAACACACCATTATTACAATGTTTTGCTATTTCTAAGAATTCTGCACTATTTTAGGTCACTTCATTGAAAAATAGACCCCGAACCACAGAAGAAAAACTTGAAGTGTTTGCTTTTTGAGTTTGAAGTGTTTCATTTTGAAAGAACCAGTTTTTCTCAGAACATTAACAACACTGAACTCAGTCTTATGTGTGACATTCCTTACAACAAACCTTTATTGTAGCATTTTTGATGAGACTTAGTGGGACAACATTTGTGATTTGTTTTTTAGTTTTTTTGCAAAAACATTCTGCTTTGGTTTGATTTGGACTAAGTGCTTTTTTACCTCTAGTTAATGCTTAGAGCGTACATGTCAAACTTTGGCCTGAAAACCAGTCTAGACAGTAGTGTAATTATGTTTGGAGCACAGCAAAGCGGCAACTGTCAGCCGACCTTATGCTCATTTTACATATCCCATATTGTAGTGCTGGTGTGTTAGCAAGTCAGTCAGGATTTTGAATTGCCTGCTTTGCAACCAGTCACATCAGGCCATCAAATGGACAAACAAGAAGTGAGAGACAGCAGCCTGGAGTAGATATGATCGACAGGCCTGTTTATGTTGTATACATAGCCCAAATAGCTGGAACACCTAAAACTCCAGGGTATAATTGGCCTTCTTTATTTTTAGGTTTACTTTTTTATTTTACCCTAAAAGAACGTCTTACTTTGCCTTGTTTTGTGTCATTTTTCCTGCATAGTCTCACCTGTGACTGCATAGTTATTTTTTTTGTCATTTTGCCCAACTGTATTAGTCAGAAGTAAGAGCTCTGTTGCCCCCTCTGGTCAACAGCGGAGGCCTTCCCCAGAGTTCCAGCCACACTACAACTCCCAGCAACCCCCAGCGCACACTTCATGGATGGCGCACACCTATCTATCATTTATTGATCAAACACAGCATACTTAAGCACTGCACTGACTGAAGCTCAGTGCGAAGTATTGCTTGTGCCACTCTACCTTCCTTACCCAGCGTTGTATTTGGACCTGATTCTGTCTCCTGACCCTGTTTCTGACTCGCCTGGATCCTGACTATCGTGTCTCTTCTCTGATGATCTAATGCCTGCTATCAGCCCCGGCCTGCCTGACCCTGATTTAGCTTTGTGGACTTTTAGCTGAACTAATAAACTTAATGCATTCTGATCCAGCCACCTACCTAGTCTTGTGATAGAATATTTCGCCAAACAGGGATCCAGCAGTAGGAGTTCTTACCCCACAAGGGTTTGCTACTTTGTTGGTGGTCTAATCGCCATTGCTCAGTCATTAGCGGGGGTGGCGCGCCTAGAGCAACGCTCGCTCATGCACTGGGACCAAGAGTGGCCCTTCCGGACAAATTCAGTGTGGACCCCGAGCAATGCGTGGAGTTCCTTGTCATCTGTCTCTGCCCTGACAATAAAGCCTCTTATAACACAAAATATAATAAAGTGTCGCTGGTGTGCTCCTTTCTGACCAGAGTAGCGTGAGAGTGGATAGCTGCGCTCTGGACTGTTGGATCGTTACCCTTCGTATGCTGCACTCACACAACAGCTTCAGGAGGTGTTTAACCATCCAGCAAAGACTCCGGTGAACAGCTATATGGCATCAAGAAGACCTACAGACCGCAGCCGGCTAGCACACACTGGATGTGCAGCTCTCTGGTGAAGGTTTACCCTTAGGGACTCACCTCAGAGCTGCAGCAAGAACTGACCTGGAGGCAGGTAGGACCAGGTTTCGGTGGACCCCTGACCGGTCCCAGTTCCCCAGTCCTGGGGCGGAACTGGATGTACACCAGCCGGACGATTTCCTGTAACCAGGGAGCTTGACATGCGGATCTTGGAAGCATATTGCCGGGAGGCGGAGAGGACTGGGTCCAGTTCCCCGCCTCTTTCTCCGACGGGAGTCGTCTCTGTGGGAGTGGGCCGTCGCCGCCTCCGCCGCCTTCCTCGGTGTCCCGGCTCGGTTCCTATGGTGGTCCCGGACGCACCCCAACCCGTCCCTGCTTCCAGGGGGTGCCGGATGCACCACAACTCGTCCCTGCTTCCGGGCGGGGGGGGGGGGGGGCCCTGGCCCGTACCGCCGGCAGACTGCTGGCCCCAACCGCAGGCCGACTGCTGCCCCAGCCACCGGTTCCAGACTCCCGGCCCGATCCGCCAGTTCCAGACTTACTTTTGGCCAGAGCTGCCGGTTCCAAACTCCTGGCCCGAGCCACCTGCTGGTATCTGGTCTGACCTGCCAGCCGACTGCTGGTCTGACCCACCTGTCGCCTGCTGGCCCAACACGTCAGCCGCCTGCTGGTCCGACCCGCCTGTTCTGGACTCTGAGCCTGACCCACCAGCCGATTGCTGGCCTGACCCGCCTGTTCCGGACTCTGAGCCTAACCTGCCAGTTCCGGAATCTAAACCTGACTCGCCAGCCAACTGCTGGTCTGACCCGCCAGTTCTGGAATCTAAACCTGACTCGCCAGCCGACTGCTGGTCTTATCCGCTCTATTCCGGACTCTGAGCCTGACCCGCCAGCCGACTATTGGATTGACCCGCCTGTTCCGGACTCCGAGCTTGACCCGCTTGTTTCACTTCTGCTTTGCCGGACAGCGCGGCCTCACGGCCGTCCCCCGAACTCCCTAACTTTATTGCCCCTTATAGTTTGTCCTCCGGGCCCCTTCTCCTTGGCTTTCTTTTGGAACCTCAATGGGTTCCTTGAGGGGGGGTTATGTTATGGTTTTAGTGTCTTTGCTTTTGTGTTTTGGTTCTCTTTTTTCTGTCATGTTTTGAGTTATTTTCCTGTTTTATTTTGTAGGGTTTCCTGTTTTGTGTTTTTTATTCGAGTTTTACTTTGGTCCCCAACTGCCCTCATTGTTGTCACCTGTGTCTTGTTTGTCCTTCTGTATTTAAGTCCTGTCTTTCCCTTCCCGCTGTGCTGGTCCATAGTTTGATGTTCCTCAGTTCTTGTGTTATTGTGGTTTGAAGTTTCGAGTTTGCCTGCCTGCTGCGGTGGAGTTTTCTTCTCTCTGCCTTTTTCTGACACGCTCTCCTTTCCATAATCCTGTGCTTTTGTAATCTGGTCTCCCATTTATAATAGTCTCCCTCCTTTTTCTTTCTAAGAACAACATCATAATATTTCTCTTTCACATTTTACATAGATCAATCCATCTTTTTGATTTCCACTTTTCTTTTCCTCTTTTACACTGACCTTTAATCGGCTGTGTTGCTTTTTTTTACATGCTCATCTTCCTTCACTCCCCTCACTCGTCCATCTCTTTGTAATCCTCTTTCCTCCAGCATTCTAGGGAAATCCTCTGGATTGTAGGAGATAAGGTGTGGTTGTTCTTTTATTAACTAGACCTATGAATCTCTTCTTCTCACTCATGAGCTTTATTCTTCCCTTAAAACCCTCTCTCCCTCGCACTTTGTTTCAAATGACCTCTGCGTTTCCACTGATCACCTTTCCTTGATGGTGTTTCATAATTCTCCTACACGATGTAACCCCCCACCCCCTTCTTTTTCTCCTTTACCTCACCTTTCTCTGTCTGTCATTAAACCCCCTCCTCCATCCAATAAATTATTCACATGCTCCTTAACCTTCATCTTTTCCTCCCCCCTTCTCCTTCCATCCCAGAGTGGCGCTCGGATCAACATCTCAGAAGGCTCCTGTCCAGAGAGGATCATCACCATTTCGGGACCAACAGACTGTGTGTTCAGAGCCTTCACCATGATCACCTTTAAACTGGAGGAGGTAGTTACCACAGAAACGAACCCGTGCATTCATCTTAACAAGTCCATATGCACATACATTATAGCAAAAAAAATGACTGAAGTCTGAAATGGAACTTGTCTTTCAAAGATTAGAAAGCAGTTGTTTTTGTATGACAGATGACTTTGGACCAAACACTGGAATCTCCGACTCAATTTCTTTGTTCTCCAACACAAACCATGAAAGTGAAATAAACTGTCTACCTGATTTTATCAAAAAGAACTGTTAGTGCAGATGTTTTCATTTGTTGTGTTTCATGACAGTTAACAGCAGCGCAGTAGGAGACGATGTTGCATTAACCCAATGTATCATGAGAGTTGTAGTGAAAAGCAGTGGTGCTGATGCCAGACAGACTCATGTTTCTGAGATTCTTTATTTTAGTCACTTTTTACTACGTTTGACACAGGATCCCTCGGGAAGCTACTAAGGGTGCACGGATGATCCGTGATGCATACGGATCACTAGCCACGGTTTGTGTCGCGGATTGGCCACTCGTCCTCCCTCTGCGCACTTTATTAAAATCATTTGTCTGTTCACACCAACGCGATTCATGCCTCAAATGTGCGTCCTCCCCCTTTTTATAACCCATGTCAAAGTCGCTGGACAACAGATTTTTAAAAACTGGGGTTAATAAACTCCCATCCACGCTCCTGCTGCGAGCAATCGTCAAAAGTTTTTCTCGCCCTCCTTATGAAAGACACGGAAGATGTTGAGAGATCCAGTGTATTTGTATTGAAGAGCTCTGTGTGAAACCAGGGCCTTTTTTGATAAACACAAAGCTGACATGTCACATCTAAGCTTGGCGGTGCTGGTTCTGGTCCTGGCATTTATGTTCTGGGCCCCTCTACCGTCTTTCATCAAGGCAGTTTGGTCGGTCTGGGCTTACCATTCTGGTCAGAGACCCACAGGTCTTGCTTGAGCCCTCCTCCTGGGTGGAAGTTATTTGCCCCTACTTTTGTTCTATGCTGGATTCTCCACTGTGCAGGCTGCTGGTTGCCTGTAGCATCATGAAGTTGTTTGTAGGGGGTCCTCTCGTTTGTGTCAGTGGTGGGACGGGGGCGGGTGGAGGTGGGGCCCTCATCTGGGCCTCTTGAGACTCTCGGTTGGGTGGGATCTCATGGTGGACCCTGGGCACAGCAGGGGGACTTTTCTCTGGCTGAAGCCTGCAAATGTTCCTGTGCCGCCCCTGCACTTCTAGGACTGATCACCAGGTGCTACCCTCTTTTATTTTACTTCCTACATTCTGTAAGATCATTGTCCACAGTAAAACACACTCACCTTAATGCAGGTTTTACATTAACCTCTACACAGACAGGATATTTGTAGGCATAATTTATGTTTGACACGTGTTTGCTTGAATGCATTTATGTATTGCATGTGAGTTGATCTGTATCAGTAGCATGTATGTGTAGATTTGCATGCATGTGAGGGTTTTTGCAGCCAACATATACATTATTATGTAGTATTTGAATGTGTGGTTAAGTGTGTCTGTAGACAGGCCCCAACCTTTTGGTTAACATTTACAGTAAAGGTGTGGCTCCACTGGTTTGTAAATGTATACGAATGTTGCGTTGATGGTCAGAGGGACCATAGGCGCGAACTGGCAGCCCCCTACCTTCACCAAGTATACATGAGGAGTGAATGAATAATGGACACATTGTAAGCGCTTTGAACGTCTGGAAAAGCGCAGATAAATCGAATCCATTATTATTATTATTATATTTATTATTACATTTGGTAATATAAGCAATTTGTTGTCCCTTTTTTGTTTTTAGGTCTACCCCCCCTATGTGTTTCTTTATTCATCCTCTGACCATTTTACCTTTTTTTTTCCTTTTTGTAACCATGTCCTTCATTTCTAATATCCCACCCTCCCTCTCTCTTCTGTCCAGTCCAAAAAGAGACACACAGAAATATGAGAAATACAAAAGTTTAGCTTTAAATACAAAATGAGTTTATTTAAATATCCACCTTGTGTGTCTGAAAATTCACTACCCCCTGTTGTAACAGTAAAATATTTCCAACACATGAGGCCTTTGGCTCTCATCTGCTTGCTCAGTTGTTGGACAAGGCGAGCAAAAAATAACTAAATAAAAGAATTTGAGGAACCAGGTCCAAAATCCTGTTCTCCTGGAGATCACGAAGACAAAACATCTGACTGGAGACAAGCACAGCTCAGGCTTTACAGCCCAAGCCATAATGGAAAATCTGTCTTTGAAAGAGAGAATATCTGTAATCATCCTTTGAAGCAGGGGTGTTAGGCTGCATCCCCTGAAAGAACCCAACCCCACTGTTTGCCCCAATTAACTCTGATAATGAATAAGACGTTACAAAACAACAAACAGCACAAAGACATGCCTCCAAACTTCTGGACTAAAGTCCAAGACCAAGATTGATTTTTTTGGCCACAACATTAAACATTACATTTTGAGAGGAGTCAACAAGGCCTACGATGAGAAGAGCACTGTTCCTCCTGTGAAACACGGAAGTGGGTGGATGATGGTTTTGAGATGTGTGAGCTACAAAGGCTCAGGGAACTTGGTCAGAATTGATCGCAGGATGAATGCAGCTCGTTATCAGAAGATACTGGAGGAAAACTGTCACTCTTCACCTTGGAGGCTGTGCATGGGACGCACTTTGACATTTCAACATGACAACGATCCAAAACACAAGGCCAAGTCCACCAACCATTGGTTTCAACAGAATGAGGGGAAGGTTCTGGAGTGGCCGTCTCAGTCTCCTGACCTCAATATTATAGTAAACTGATTCTTACATGTTTTTCTTTCTCCTTCTACTGGTATAATGTACATGTTTCTTGGATTTATAGTTATAGTATAGAAATGGAAATTCCAAACTATAGAGTAAAAGTTACCGTAAGAGAAACTGAAAGTATTTTTTTAGTATTTAAACAGCAGCATCCATGTAAATGTACAGTGACTTTTGCCTGTGTAGACCTACGAATAGATGGTGGTTAGTAGCTACACATTTGTTGCTCTTTGACGATTGAATAGTTGAACAGAATTAAAGTGAAAAACAACATTTCATGAATGCTGAGTATGAATCAATTGTCTTCACTCTCATTTTTGCAGGACCTGACTGCCCTGGTAGCCAATGGAACTGTGAGCAACAAGCCTCCAGTCACCTTGCGGCTTGTAATCCCAGCCAGTCAGTGTGGTTCTCTTATTGGTAAAGGTGGTTCAAAGATCAAAGAGATTCGAGAGGTGGGTCTGTGCTAAAGAGATGTAGAACTAGAACAAATGTGTTAAATTTGTTATTGCTTGCATTCCTCACAAAATAACATTTTACTATAATTCACCAAGTTCCACAGGTAGAATTTAGTCACCAATGTGAGAGTTATACATCTCAAGTCTAAACCTTGAAATCTCAAATCCCAAGTTTGGAAATATTCACGTTATTGCTCAGTTCAAGCAAGTCACATGTCATGTCACATAAATATGTCAATTTATGTCATTTTATTTGTATGCCAGTTTTTTTGTTGCCAGTGTATCCCAGCAACTCAAGGCGCTGCACAAGAAACTCTGAAAAGTACTATAACCACCATATAAGAACAAAAACACAACATTTAAAAGCATAATAATTCAAAAAAACATCAACTCAAAGGCTCTGTGACTTCTGCACATAAGGAGTGGGGAGAGAAGCAGAGGCGGAGACAGATATTACTGTGAAGTTGATAACCACAGTCTCTTTATCTGAGTTTACAGTGGTACAAAGGAGCCATACATGTTTAGAGAAACAGTTTATTTTAAAAAGAGTAACTTAAGTTCCTATAGTCACTGTTACATTTAAAAAAATCATTGGTGAACCAGGATTTAATGGTAGAAGGGCAGCTGGAAAGTCAAAAGGCTGTCATCAGCAAAGCAATTGAACTGGATCTAGCTAGTGAAGGTAGAATATATGTAGCTAGTGAACAGAAGAGGCCCCAGGACTGAGCTCTGGGGCACAC